>JAJHUR010091074.1:0-21995 GCA_027495735.1 Lutjanus campechanus
AAGCCCCATAAAAAAAAAAAAAAAAAAATCTATATTAGTTTAAATGTACGGTATATTTTTCCACTGCTTTACATTGCTGTCAGGCAGCCTTTTTCAATGGGAAACCACAAGCCAAATATTGCTCTCTCTCTCTCTCTCTCTCGCTCAACTAGACTCCATAAATCAGTAACTTTACCTTTGCAGAGCAATGGAGTTTGGCTGAGTGAGAGAGAATGATATTTGGCTTATATAACAGCCAGTTTCTGTCAGAAAAGGCTGTCTGACAGCAACGCAAAGCAGTGAAAATATTCTAAGTATAGCATACATTCAACTGATATTTTTAGATTATGATTTTCGAGCTACCTGAAATATGTTTTGTTGCTGGTCGTGTCCACAGCAGTACAATGCTTAGCTTCTGTGCTGGTTCTCCACCTGGGGACATGATGACCGCCATCTACTCTAAGTAATAAACTGACTATTAATAAGTAACGACTACAACCCTACTTCAAATACTCTGACTATAAATAAATTATTAATATAAAATAATATAAATAATCTGAAATATCCCTTTTAATGAAACCAACTTGTGTCCACCAAAGAAATCTCTGCAGAAACTGACATTGTGTTATTTCCATCTTTGCTGTGGACAAAAGGGGGTTGATATTTGCTGAGCTTTAGCTGCCCTGATTGCTGGGATATGTACAGAGGACCTCCCTCCAGTATGGGGTCCAGGGCTAATGTAAACTTAGCCTTCAGCTATGCGGCCATCCTCTTTCCTTTTGAGCCTTTCATCATATTTTCTTTCTTATCTCTTCCCCGCCTCTCCATATACCACAAGCCTCAAAAACATTTTTCCTATTCCCATTCCAATGTCATTGAAGCGCTGCGCATTTGTTTGAGGGTGCCGTGGAAACGGATTAATTTTTCATGGCACACTGTATCTCATGGTTGTAAACAGCCCTAATGGGGCGTATCAACATAATCAAATTAATTATTTACTACGACGCTGACAATACTACCGTTTGAGGGAGAAATATACAAAATGATAAAACAGAAACTTCTTATTTGTGAGCATTCAGAAAAGTTAAGTTGAACCACTTACACAAATCTCAAGTAGTATTTCAACTAATAAGTAGAAAAGCTTACCTTTTCTTCATGAGGAGTACGACTCCTAAGAAAATGATGACGAAGAGGAGGATGCCAGCAATGACCCCAGCGATCTTCACCGTGTGGTCAGTTTGTTTCTCTGGTTCAACAGCATCAGGTTTGTGAGTGGCTGCTCCTGAAAAACATCATAATTCATAAAGATCAAACTAGGAAAGCATAATTAATCAGACAGTCTGTAAATCAAACGTAACGACTCTTTTCTTTTGTTCTATTTGTAGCAAACAGCAGAGTGCACATCCATACTTTCACTATTTCCTCTCATTGATTTGACTGTGTCGAGGACTGAGGTTGATTAATCAATACTCTGATATTCTGTGGCATTCTCTGGACCATAAATATCAATACACATTAATTGGCTCAGAGCAATGTTTATTTTGAAAGTAAGTGACTCCCTTTTGTCCACCTTCAGCTCCGTCCTTAGTGGACATGAGTGCTCTGTGGATGAAGCTGCACTGGGAGAGATAAGTGCGCACCATCTTTACCCTTGGTTAATCATGTTTGGGGCAAATGGTTGCTGGGCTGTTGAAAAATGTAGGATGCACGGTGGGAAAGATAATACCCAAGAAGATAAAAAAGCCTGAAATAACCAAAACATTAAATATCAGCTTGGGAGGAGATAGCCAACGACGAGAGACACAAAGAGAGGAAGATGGGGGGAAAGCGTGTTGTTTTAACAGCATCTGCTCCCTGGGAAGTGATAAGAAGCACTCAGAGGAAAGCAACGCTGCTGGAATGACAACTGTCCACCTGAACAACACCATTATTCCTTGTCACCAGGGGTAAATTTAGAATGATAAATTGTTATGTCAGACAAATCTGTTAAAGCGGGATTCCTTCTCTCCTCCGCGTTGCCATTTTCTCTCCCTATCAGAAAGTTAAATATCTATTCCGAGCTGGTTTGTGACATATTGTTCTTTCAACAGCCGGGCCTTTATTTAGATATAAGTTTTTTAAAGCAGAGCTGTGGAGGATTTCAACACAGGTGACATATTCACAATCACGTCTGGACTGATGGAGCTGATTTTGCACCAATATACTGTTACAGGCTAATCTGACAGGAATCCTGTCACTGTCAAATCCCCATTTGAGCTGTGAGTGCTGTATGTTCGCTGCCACAAGTCATAATATATTCTTCCATTCTATCCTGAGAGAATGTAACATTCACACAACAAGTAGAAAGTGAGCAGAATTTTAATAGTTTAAGGGATAGTTCGGATTATTTGAAGTGGGTTTGTATGAGGCACTTATCGATAGTCAGTGTATTATCTACAGAGTAGATGGCGATCGACGTGTGTCCTCTTTGGAGGAGCAGCAATCTATTGCTGTGGCTGCAGGTTAAGCGGCAAAACCTACTTTAGCCACTTCAAAAATCATCATCCAAAAAAAATCTATATTAGTTTAAATCTAAGCTACATTTAGAATATTTTCACCCTTTTACCTTGCTGTCAGACAGGCTTTTCCAAAGGGAAACAGCTGTTATATAAACCAAATACCGCTGTCTCCATACCAACCAAACTCCACAGGCAAAATCTCTGATTTTACATTGCAGAACATGGGAGTTGCTGGTGTACCACTGCCTCAATTTGTTTGTTAATTTTGTATTATTGTGTGACTTTGGTGCTTTAAAAGAATAGTTCAGATTCACTGAAGTCACACACACACACACACAAAAAAAACGCTTGTGTTCTACAAGGTAAAATTACTGTAATGGTATGGTATAGAGAGTGTGATAGAACTCATATAACCATGGTTTCCTGTCAGAAAAGGCTATCTGGTGGCAAAGCAAAGTGGTGAAAATATTCTTTAGGTGGATCTTTTTTATTTAGCTAAACTTTATTTTGCTGGTGAGGACGTCCACAGCAGTACATAGCTTCTGTGCTGGTGGCTGGCTGTAGGTAATACACTGACTCTCAATAAGTATCTTATACAATCCCACATCAAATAATCTGAACTATCCTTTTAAGATGCACACAAGAACAAGTAGAAACTGAGCAGAATTTTAATAATTAAAAGTGCTAGACTCTTGGAAATTCTCCACATCTCCACGTTGAGCACTTCAGCATCCTTTCTGTGTGTTTACAGTTGTCACAACGACAGCAACCGACACTTAATCTCCTAGAAATAATGAGAAATATTCATGAAAGGGGATTAACTCCCGCCAAAAATCTCCAATACTGACACATCAAATGACAATCGCACCTCAAACAGGTCTTTCATGTCCAGTAATGCTGAGAAGATGAAGGTAGAAGACAATGTCTACGAGTCTTTGATTTAATCACACTGATTCTATGCAAATAACAGAACAATAAACAAAACTACACACACACATGCACTATCCCACTTGTTTGTTTTCCTGTCGAGGGAATCGTCAGTATGGTTGCTTGATGGGGACTTGAGTCTGCCACTTGGATGTGAGTTCTACTTAAGTCACACATAAAGTGAAAGACTTTAGACCCGACTCAGACTCAAGATTTAGGACCCATGAGAAACATTTTTTCGGTGCATTAACATTAATGAAAGTAACAAAATGAATGTTAATCTTTATTTTATTATGATGCATAACCTTAAGGATCTGTAGCAACAACGCATGGCGAGCACACCTGCAGCTGCTATGCCATCTGTCACAACCTTTAGCTAAAATAACTTCACACACGGCCCAAATAGAAGAATCCCTAAATTCAGCTGTGGTATCAAACTAAAGGATCCACCATATCAAACTTTAGCTTTTACTTCGCTAGTGTTTTGGTAATGAGAAAGTTATGGTAAGCACCTACGGACGTAAAGCATGTTTAGCTCAGCATCAGCTAACATTAGCTAGCTACTAGTTTTGTAGCTAAGGGAGGTTAACTTGATAAGACTGTCATTTGCTGAATATTTTGAAAAGATGAGTGAGATTTTATTTGCTTGCCACACTTGTTCACATCGAGTGCTGGCTTCGCCAAGACAACAAAAATGGTCGGGTAACTTAATCATCCACATTCTGCTGCCACCATCTGCTGGTTAATGGTAAACTGAGAGAAATTAATTGTTTTTGCCAGCTGCAGGCAGTTTACAGATTTTTTGTTGACCACGTAACATTACAGGCTTATTAAATTACCATTACACTGGGCTTCAGAGGCGAGATGGATGTGTTAATTTACAGTGGAATATAAGCTGTCATTAGTGGGAGACCCAAAGTAGTTGTACTCTTTTACTGAAAAATAGGTTACAGTTATCATTGCATGTGTAACAATGTTAGCAATATTTTCCTGTTATCTTGATTAAAAATTAGACTATATGCATATTTAGCCACCCTCTCTATACTAACCAGCTAATCATTGCCGATACTGTATGTAATAACAGAGTGGTGATAATATATACGCTCTTTACATCTATAAGAGACTTGAGAATTGACCTGGACTCGCACGTCAAAGACTTGAGACTTGTGAGCATCTTAGGTACAAGGCAAAACCAAACTGTGGACAGAATAACTCAGGTGGTCAAGAATGTGCAGAAAGCTATGGGTCTGACCTGTTAGTTGGTTGTCACCTGCCGCTGGGGCGATGCGGATGTAGGGGGTTGTGAGCTGAGTCACGAGTATGGCGGCTGAGTAGAGTCAGTGGATCCACGGTGGCATGCAGTTGAGAAAGAGAGAAATAGATAGATAGAGATAGGTAGAGATAGAGATAGAGATAGAGATAGAGAGAGAGAGCGAGAGAGAGAGAGAGAGAGAGAGAGAGAGAGAGAGAGAGAGAGAGAGGCCACACTGAAGCAGAAAACAGCCACACCAACAGTTCCATCATCATGCAACACTGAGGCAGAGAAACACACTCATTACAGTATTAGAGAGCATCTCACAGTTTGTTTTGCCAAGTTAGCAACAGCATATCATACAGAAGAGTAACACACTCCAGGGGTTGTGGTGAGGTGCTGATCGCTGGAAGCAGACTTTAAAGTAGGAAACAAGTGCTGCACACTCCGGCTCCATATGCATTTCTTTTATTTTGATCACGTAAGATCAGCATAGTGAAAACAAAAGCACAGGTTTATTATACAGGCCACTACAGTCGTCACGATATCAGAATTTTAAACTTTGATTCACTGCTAGTCTTAAAAAAACAATTCTCAAAATCTCTTTCACTACCACAGCATTTTATTTTATTTTTTTCAATTTTACCAGCACAGTGCTGCTACAGAAAAATGCCCTGTCTGATTTTGCTGCAAGGCAAATTTCAAGCAGGACAATAAAAACTGAACTGAGCTGAACTGAGGTCTTGAATGAGCACTTAGTTCAGTCAAACAGTATTGACATTTTTGACAACTTTACACCTCACGTCTCAAGGATTAAATATAGATTATGACGTGAAGTGTTTCTACCTCTATTTAAAAGGTATTCAGATAAAGTTGCTTATGAAGTTCATCCAGAGCTGATGTTTAACTTTATGTGTCTTTTTGAAATCTTTCGTAATTTTTTAAATCATTTTTGAATGTACTTAAACAAAAAAAAAGAAGGTAAAACTTAAATCTCTGTATGTGCTTGAGAGGTTCTTGTGAATTTGTTTGAAGTGATGTGATTAGCTGCAGCTTCTGGACTCTTGGTTGTCTTTTCTCCCCCTAATGGTTGAACATAACCATCTAACCAACAGACATATCCCAGCAAAGATGAGACGTTTACTAGACGTGCAGATCATGTTCAATATCAGGGCATCTGAAAGGAAGAGTTTTTGATGTCTGACAGGTGCCAGAAACATGCAATTTATGAAATATGATTTATTTGTAATTAAAGAAATAGATAATATGTATACCTTATTAAACACCTATTTATTGTTGTTATTGGGTAAATGAACATGAGAGAGTGAGGTTGATGTGTTAAATTAGGGATAACACAACATCAGACACTCAAATGACATCATGAAACTTTTATACCGGCTCCTCAGGAGATGTCTTTTCAAGGTATGAAAAGACATTCAAAACCTTTCTTTTGGACATGTCTTTGCCCAGTGGCTTATAGGTAGACACCGCATTGACCTTTGGATTGTATGTCAATGTCACCGCCATTTTGGTCCAGTCAAGAGTAAATGGGGGAGCTGTGCTTTTTTCTGGATAAAAAGCACAAAAAGGTTTGCATTTTCCATTTCTGATCTATGCAGATAAAGTTAGACAAAAAAATCCCTACTCCATGTAGATCATAAACCCTTAAGTA
Organism: Lutjanus campechanus; assembly: GCA_027495735.1. NCBI lineage: Eukaryota > Metazoa > Chordata > Actinopteri > Lutjaniformes > Lutjanidae > Lutjanus > Lutjanus campechanus. The sequence goes on from JAJHUR010091074.1 coordinate 6,329, forward strand.
TAACACATGAAAGTCGGTTGAGATTTTTTTTTATCCACAAAACAGCAGCTCCATCATTTACATGTACTTAGTCTTGACTGGACCATATTGGCGGGAACATCGACCTATCGCAGCAACGGGCTGAAGTGTTCAATGTGCCGTCTATGTTTTATAAGTCTTTGGTCTAACCACCATCAGCTGTGTGGGTAGGGTGTGCCCTGTTTAACATACCAGTGCCTTTTTCACTGTTACTATTTGAAGAAGGCCCAAATGGCTGAAACATCATCGGTGTGCAACACTTTTTTCCTTCTTTCAGTTTTAAAACCTGTGACACGTTCATACCTTTGTGAGCCTAATGTAGAGCATTTAAATGCATCATTTCAGGTGATAAATTGCTCATATGAGCCTCCTGCCTCTAATACGAGCCGTTTTATTTCAGCCTATTGAGCCATGTAGATGGAGATATCTGGAACTCCACAAAAAAATCCATAGTGGAGCTGCATGCAAACTCCACAATATACAAGACTGTCGGGGCATGTGACAGGACCTCCCACGGCCGAGAACGGAGTGTGACTGGGGCTCCCTCCGGCCTTATCAATTCTGCTCCCGGATCAATGGTGCTTAGACTTCATCACCTTTAATGTGTGGAGCAGGACGTACAGGCAGCATAGCTAAGTACCTACAGATCTCAGTGGGCACAGAGGCTGCCTCCCAGTCATGGAAAAACACATGTTCTTGATCAATGTATTGACCAAGAACAAGTGGAGAACCATATTGCACATTTTTGCCTTTTTAAGACACTTACAGAGGATAACACTTTCAAGTGGCAATATTATGCTCATTTTCAAGCTCAAACGTATATTTTGGGTTTCTGCTTGAATAGGTTTACATTCCTTCATGTTTAAAAACACATTATGTTTTTTCTCATACTAGCCATAGCTGTAGCGCCTCAATTCACCCCTGGCCTTAAACAGCCCCAAGCCCATTACAAATTCTAATAATACAAAACGAAATAGAAAACTTATAATAAATAATAAATAACGGCAGACGTTAGAAAAAGAAACATTTTGTTTTTGTACCTGACATAATATGTACATTTTTTATTGAATAAGGCCCTCGTGTCCACATAGCATTAAGTGCCAGAATTTTTTTTCAGTTGTTCAAAATGTGGAGAGACGTCTGTGGCAGCATGAGGCCATCTAGAGGAAAAAGAGCTGTGTCCAGCATCTTTGTTAAGATTGCCCTGCCTTTTTATGCAGCTGCTCTGAGCCCTTCTGGTTGAAAATCTCTGAACTCTCTGAATCTGAATCTCTGAATACTAGATGGGGACATGTCACCTTGGTAACCAAGAAAAAGGAAGAGTTTGCCTTTCTGTTTTTGTTTTTAATATGCACCAGAGAGCCGAGACTCAACTCACATCAGTGTAGGTGATGAGAGAGAAAGACATTTTGTGTATCTGTGTATCTCAATATTTTTGTAGCTTCTAACTGAATCTCTGTGGTTGGAAATTTAATTTCTCTGCTGCATCATTGTTTGTAATTCCAGGTATCTGATTTATTTTACTGTTTCAGTTTGCTTTCAGCTGACAAGAGTCATGTTAAGTTACTGCTGATGACAACCCAACATTCCCTGGTTTGCTGCTTCATAATAAAAGCTTTTAGATAACAAAATATCAAGGGACTTTCATTGTGAAGAATTCATTGGAAATGAAATATGGTCAACCTGTGTGTTACAGCTGCTCAACTCCAGATGAGCAAGTACATACACAGACCTTCAAACAGGGAGCTCTGATGCAGATCCTTACAGCACTCTGCTGACATGATACAGATCCAGCCACTACCAGGGACCAAACGGAAATTTTAAGTGGCTGGATCTGTATGGACATTGTTCTCATACAGTAGAAACAAAACCTACATGCAGCATTTTTCTTTTTTCACAGATAAGGAACTTCGTACCAGCACTCTGCGGTGCCCTGCCAGTTGTTTTCTGCCAGAAAAAAAAAACACTATGTGGACATGAAGCCTTAAAATAAAAAAAATACAACGGGGCATTTCAGGCAGTTTCTGTGTAAGTGAGTAATTTGGTCTTTGTGACTTTCCAGACCTGTTACCTATACAACCAAGCTATACAACACACCAAAGGAAAGAGAAACCCCCAAAAAACATGATATGACCACTTCAAAGCTAAGAAATTTAGGTGTCATGATATCGATTTCAATTACTTTAATTTCAAAGCATGTTAATTTTGTTAGTTCTCAGAAATCACATGCAAGCGATGTTAGGAGCAAACATCCTCATTCATGCAATCTGATCTCTTCCTACCTTTGGTGGCGACTCGAACACAGTCGATTTTGGTCTCCTGCACAAACATAAATTAAAAGGAGGAAAAGACGGTGGAAGAAAAAGAAGAAAATCAGAGATTATTAGGACACACATGCACACACACAAAGCCACACATATATATGGCAGCATCAACACCTATCTAAGAACCCGTGGTTACAACAAAACAGCTCGGCCAGTTCCACGCTGTCCCCTATCATCTGTTGAGCTCAATGACTGTGACACAAAACGCAGTTAGGCGAGAGGGCCTACAGCACAGATTAGTGGTGCTGAGCTGCTGATTTGTCAGCCAACAGCGATCTGTCGGCAGCCTGCGGCTCAAGGTGGTCAGCCACTGTGGAGAAAGCAGAGCCCTGTGACAAGCGACACCAACACAGCATGCAGGGCTCCAAAATGACACGTCAGGGAGCCTTTCTGAATATGTAATGGAGTTTCAGCTCTGACAACAGCCTTCAACAACTTCGGAAAAAAAAATAACACTGCTCTCACTGTTGGCAGAGAAGTTTTGTTGTCAACAATGGTCTGGTGAACAGGAAAAAGGACACAGACAGGAACAGGGAGGCAATGAGTAATGCAACACAAAAGACACGAGTGCTGTGTCCCTGTATTTGACCTGGCCAAGCTGTCCAATGAGCAGTGAGCACACATGGGAGAGACAGCGTTTAGAGACCATGGGAGGCAGAATCAAGAGAAGAGAGGAGGAGGAAAAAAACACTTTAGCAGCTGTTAATAGTCACGTATACATAGTCGGTGCATAACCCACAGTAGATGGCACATCCCCAGTTTGGAGAAGCATAGAGGAGTACTGACACAGAAGCTAAGCAGCGTATTTAGATTCAGAATATTTTAACAGCTTTACCTTGCCATCAGACAGCCTTTTTTGATGGGAAACTGCCGTTATATGCGCAAAATATTGCTCTCTCAAAACCATCCAAACTCAATTGGCAAAATCAGTCATTTTACCTCAAAAAACATTGGAGTTTATGGTCTGCCACCGCCTCAATCTCTTAGTTTGTTTGTATTAGTTTGGAATTTTAAAAGGTTAGCTCTGATTCACCAAAGTCACACAATAACAAAAACAAACTAACCTATCGAGCAGCAGTAGAACAGCAATTTGTGTTCTTGGAATTATAATTACTGATTTTGCCAATTGAGATTGGTTGGTTTGGAGAAAGCTTATATAACAGCAGTTTCCTGGCAGAAAAGACCATCTGATAGCAAGGTAAACCTGTGAAAATATTCCACATATTGCTTACTCTACAATTAATATGTTTTTTTAGGTGGGCCTTTTTATAGGTGGCTAAAATACATTTTGCTGCTGACAATGGTTGCAGAAAGAACACAGACGGGAACAGTGAAGCAATGAGTAATGCAACACAAAAGGCACGAGTGCTGTGTCCCTGTGTTTGACCTGGCCAAGCTGTCCAATGAGCTGCGAGCACACATGGGAGAGACAGCGTTTAGAGGCCATGGGAGGCATAATAAAGAGAAGAGAGAAGGAGAGAAAAAAAAATTAACATTAATGTTCATGTGATCCTGGGTGTGTGTGTATTCACATTACTGCAGCTTTTAAGCTGTCAGATGGTCCTTTTGTGAAAGGCGACATTACATGAAGTTATATTAGATTTTTATTTGAATAGAAGCTCAAAAAAATTCTAGGTATGGATGGCACTCACCTTTTCTAAGTGCTAATTTTGTTTAAGAGGCCCAAACAAATCACTCCAACATCATTAGGCATTAATTAAAGCTTGCAGTGCTATCCATTGACAGTGACGGCTTAATGAAAGAGAGTGCATTTGGCCATTGTAAATCAAAACACTGAATGGAAAAATAATGTCAGAAATTTCTCCATCACCGAGACAGAGCTTTATTCTGTGTCAACAAGGGAGTCTTTCATTTTGTTTGTTCAAGGAAGAGCGCCATCAGCTGATTCATAGCATTCACTGATTTGCTCCAGAAAGTTTCAGAGCGCCGATGCCTTATTCTCAAGAGCAAACTCGCTAATTGGATTCAACCTCGCCACACGTGTGATTTCTATTGCCTCCTTTAAAGACGTGCTGGTGTTCCTCAAGGAGGCTGTTTATGGTGATTCTCATTCAGGACCACAATCAGTAGGACTCTTGAAGTCGCCATTGAGCTGTCTGCAGCGGCTCCGTGGAGGGAGGGCCCCGCCAAGTGCCACTTGATGACAGGGGCTTCGACCTGTACGATCTGCAACCTCGTTGTTGTTGCCTGCCTCCCACACTTAACTGCCGCTGGGGCGACTGGCTCTCTTAAATGCCGTTGATCAAAGGCTTGTCTGGCATTTGGTGTAAAGCACCATTGGAAAAGGCAGGAGAACAGGGGCAACAGTAATGGAGGGAGAGAGCACGTCACCGCATACAGCTCTGCATTCCATGCTTGACCCTGCTGTCGCCTATTAAGAGTGCAGACAGTGCTGTTGGTGCACCACCGCCAGAGTACTGACACATCCAGCAGAGGCCAAATGCAATTTTGCTGCTGCGTGCATGTGTCTGCCTATGTGAGCGGCTGCTGTGTGGAGTCAGGGACTTCTGTACTCAGCCACTTCAGTCCCTTTCAGTTGCCTAGTCAATCAATCTGTCAGTCAGCCTTTCATCCTCATTAGAGCCACCATAATATTTAGTATTGTTTCATCCACACTTTAAAGTAGATATGCATATTTAAAAAGGTTTAAAAAGACAGGCATGGTTTGATGAGGCAGTATGTTACAGAAAGTCCTAGAAACATTAAAAAAAAAGTTGACTTTCACATTCAATTTTAAGTTGCATGTATTTCCCAGATGAAGTGATTGTGGTTTATTAAATTAAGTACACAAATTCAACATTCTCTCTGCTATGCTAATCTAATTGTTTAGTTGCTGAGTTGAGACAGTGTCTGTACATACTTATTAGCACAGCACTGCGAGACATGCTGTCAAACAGAAAAATGTCAACCCGGCACGCAACACACAACATGTAATCTAGAGGAAGTTAGACTCACAAATGTTGCCTCCCCTTCTCATCTTTGTTATTGTTCTTATAAACAGGGGTGGAAGTGAAGTATTAAGATCCTTTACTTAATTAAAAATACCACAATGTAAAGATTAAAGGTACTAATACCACAATGTAAAGATTACTTCATTACAAGTAAAAGTCCTACATTTTAAATAAGTTAGTATTTTGGACCAAATGCTTAGCTTCTTATACACTGGTACTCCTTTTACTTCCCCAAACTAGAGGTATGTCATATCCCTTTAATCTGACAGGTGACTATTAACAACTGCCAAAGAAAAAAGAATAAAGAGTCAAAAGCACAATATTTCTCTCTGAAATCCAGTGGAGTAGATGTTTAAAGTAGTGGCCAGATCTTTTCCAAAAATGTGTCATTTGCAAACACAGCATAGCTGTCATGCAACTTTCACTGAAATTGCAAAAATCTGAATAAAACTTCAGAAACAAACACCCACCCCATTGGCTGTGCTCACAGCCTGGTAGTAGATGCTGTAGCTTTTCTGAGGCAGCAGTGGGGCGTTCCAGTAGCCGTTGTAGGTCTTGTTGTCCCCCACAGTGAAGGGCTGCGGCGAGTGGATGCCTGCGGCGGGGAACTGAGCAGTGAAGTAGTACTGGGAGTTTAGAAGCGTGGCGTTCTGGAAGTGAATGGGAACTGGGTAGCAGCGCAGGATTTCTGCTGTGCCTCGTGCTCTGCGTGGACGTTCCTCCTCCACCACCACCTGGTACGCACTGCAAACACAGGATACAAACAGAATGAACAGACTCTGACGGGCCAAACAGGCATTTGCAGAACACGGTTGGCAATGCAGGCAGGTTTTTTTTTTTACACATTGTAATGCTAACAGGCAAAACAGAAAAGAGCCTCTTTATGAATGGCACAGGCATGCATGTTGAAAGCTCCAAATTCTAAGAGTACGCCAAGTCTCAAGAAATTATTCTTTATTTAGACGTGAGATGGAAGAGATTTTTTAATGCATTTCTCATCCATCCATTTCAGATTTGCTAATTAAAAGTTTTAAATCAAAGACTATGAAAGAGTGCATGATCATGTATATGTGCTCATTTCAGGATATATTATAAATACTAGACTAAGAATGTGGGTAAACATTCAGTTCCCTGGCAGAGTTTCGTCTTCAACACAACATCTCTAAGCATAAAGTCAGTAGAAACTGAAATGAACTTTTACTTTCTGGAGAATATCTGAAAAAGCACAACATTTGGAAACATTTCTATGATTTTGTTTTGGTGTATACAAGTTAGAAAACAAGCTCCAAGCTTTAAGCCAGAATTAATTAGCATAAGTAGTACTATACACTGGCTCAAACAGTTATAAGAAGAGTAAGAGTGTGAACTTTTTACCAATAATATCGCAAGATTTTACTGTACTGTAGCGAGACTGTTATTTTAATACAAAATGTATTAAAGGAGCAATATGTAGCAATTATGTGACCAAAAATGAATACTTCAGTGCAAATAGCAAGTTGGAATGCAACGTTCTTAACTGACAATGACAAGTGACGATGCGTCTTCAACTTAAAGTTGATTAACTGTTTGTAATTGTCAATTGTCTGTCAATGTAAAGTTTAGCCTGTTATCCTGAAAACAAAAGCTCAGTGCTCTGAAAATACACACTCTGGACTTTGAGTTAAGATACTGCTCAATTTAGCTGTTATGAACATGTACTCCATTTAAAAGATTATTAATGATTTCTTACCACCCATAAACACTAGAGACACTTACTCTTACTCTTACTTGCTCTTTCGGCACCTGTGGTCATCATCAACTTACAAGTTTCTTAGATGATCAAAAAATAACTCCACAAATTCACTTGTTTATCTAAGCAAACAGGACAGACTCAAAAATACAATGCAAGATAAATGAGCAGTGACACAGGACAGGGCCTGACGTTATTTGCATTTTCATTATTCAACAACTGAAAAGGTTAACGGCTCTTTCCATTTCCTCTCCATCCGAGCCGTGTGTTTAGCTCGATCAAAACTGCAGCCCTCTGTGCCTCTGACAGAGATGACATTGTCTCTGAGCCGGCCACTTAGCTTGAGGGGGAGACTGACTGTCTTATAGACATTCATGTTAGTATGCATCTCGCATCCACCTGGTAAATCTATTGAGTCTGAGTGACAAAGAGTCTGTTTACAGCTGCCACGGAGAATAACCAGCCATGATTGGGGACTAGTGTTCCATTTCCAAAAGAGTCATGCAAACAACAAGTTATTATTACAGATGACTGCTCGATGAATGAATGTATGAAAAAATGCATGAATGAATGAATACTAGGATGTGACATGCTCTGGTTCTCTTGTTTTGGAAAGATAATTTCTGATTTTACCACTTTTTATTCACAATTGCATGATATCTTTAAAAGTAAAATAAATAAATAAATTGCTCATTGAACAAAATTTTTATTTAAAGTTTATTTAAAGTTTCTTTTTTAATATTAGTGGCACTATGAAGCAATTTTTGAAGCAGGTACCCTTGTTCTTTGTACTGTGCACATGCACAAGGATGCACCTGCAAACAGTAACTTGAGTAATAAACAATATTATTCCGCTGTCATTCTCATGTTCCCTAGATTTAAGCACATAAGGGGTTTGGGGTAGGGTCAGGGTTGGGGGTTAACGTGGAACACAGGACCCTGGGAACACAGATCCACTTTCATGGACAGTTGGTGGCAGCAAGGCTGCAAGCAGGCAAACAGATATAAATGTCGCACAATTTACAGTGTTCAAAAAATGCTATGCAAATGTCTGCAAATTAGGAAGTAAATGCAATGAACATGTTTGTTAGTCCTCAAGAATATACAAAACACTCAGGCCCCAATTTACACCAGGTATGAACATCAAATCTGTATCTGGATATAATGGCATCCAATCCATGCATTCACATGTGATATCAGTCATTTTGATTTTGACCACAATCTGACCAGATCTCAATATGAAAATCAGATAAGCTATTCATTTTTAAATCATGTTCTGTGAGGGAAGAATTACTTACTGCTACATGTAACTTTTGCTTCAAACAGTAGGAAGAGGCGGAATTAAGGTGCAGACACAGTGGTCACACATGAGAGCAAGAGATCTGGACGCATAACACATGACAGATACAGCTCTGCCATCAGTTGATGGACAAAATTGATGTATATGAATTTGCATAATCACGCCGCAACTTCAACTTTATTCAAATGAGTCCGTCCAGCGCAACGCACCGGGCTCACAAAACTGTAAACTGGGCCTCCCTGATCAAATCTGAATGAATATTCTGTTACTGCATGCTTATTTTTCCCCTCAAATATTTTCAGAAACATATTTTACTTTACTGTTTAGCTGTAATGTGAGAGAGTTTGTGACCCAACCATCATATTGCAAACTAATGAGCCAAAGCAAAGCACTGCCCAACTCGCAGTATGTCACACACCAGCTGGAGCTTATAGTGGTCCGGTGTGTCCAGATGCATTCTTTCTGGATTCTCTTTCAACTTGCTGGGTGACTTTTCTGAGAATTGCTGGGTCTCTGTCTCCTGCTCCACATGAAAAGTGCCCAGACATAACTTTTGTTTTGATTTGGTGCTATATAAATAAAATTGGCTTGGCTTGACTTTTCTTAAGCATGTGGTCACACTGTCTGGTTTGCATTTACACCTGGCTGAGGTGTAATCATAATGCAAACCAGACTATTTCCAGATGTAATCTGGCCGATTCATTCGCTTTCTGATCCCAACACATTTTGCATTCAGTTACACCTGCCATCAACATGTATTTTTTCCTTATTCAGATACAGATCCCATGTCAATTCCAGGCATAAATGTCTGGTCATGTCATCTTGTGGCCCATCCCTCACCTTTACAAGATATCAATAATGTTTACAGTGCACCGATTTCCCTTGTACAAAGAAACAGCTTCCGGCTGTGCTGATCACAGATTAGATTGATTAGACATGAATATGAATAAATAAAGAGATAATAAATAAATCATGCACATTACTTTCTTCATGAGTTCATTACACTGTTTTGCAAACCAATCCAATCCTTGTGAAGCATTCATCTCATCATTCATTTAATTGTACAATGCCATATAAAAATGACAATGCAGGATATGACCCTGAACACTTTCCCTTAGCAGCCCTCACTATTACAACAACAAGTAGAAAAAAATCTGCACTGTAGTGGCTGTACTCTTAAGCTGTATGGTCGCAGTACAAACAGCCCTGGAGATGATCAATTGTTCCCTGCGGTTGGTACTACATGATTAAGTGTCCCCTTGTGTGTACAGCATGTGCTCTTTAACCCTACAGTTTATCATAAGGTGCTTGCAGTGTCATTAGAAAATCCCCCTTTGCTCTTGGTGGGTGTGTCCCAATTCCTCAGAGCTCTCCCATTTAGTGCTGGGTTGGGAGGTGATGAAATATCTAATCCTGCCGAGAGTCTGCAGGAGAAATCAGCCTTTAATTACTGCCGCCTATTGAGAGCAGAGGTCAAAGGGCACGTGGAGATGGTACATGGGAGCCCCTTAAGTAGCTGCAGAGCGGCAGAGAAATGAGGGTTGAGGGGACTCAGCCAAAACACTGAAGAGCTCATGTGAGCCATGATGGAACGAGTATTTAAAATGGTAGCTGCTGTCAATCATACTACAGTAACCTTCAGGTTTAATGGATGACGAATAAAGGAAATAATAGTATTTTTTGTGCAGAACCCAGTGAAAAAATAAAATGATGTCAAACTAATCAGTAAACAATAATTTGGATGAAAGCCTAATGTTTTAATACTGTACTCAAATGTATTATGTACATATAACATAATAAGCTTAAATATTTTTTTGATCAAAAGTATTTTTTTTAGTTGGCTCAGTTCACAGCATCGCATTACTGTAATTCAAGTTTATTACTTTAGATGACCTTAACATTTTTGCTTTTATCTAACCTAAGACAACGTGGTTAAACCTGCTGATAAACTAGAATTATGTCAAACTAATCACTAAAAAAAGGGAAATTATGAAAACCTAATGCTTTAAATTTATTAACTACATATAACATAATCTAAGCCTGAGTCACACCCATTTCGACGGACCAATGCAGGACCAAACTTTGGAAAAAAATATGAACATTAGTCAATGGTGAGAGAAAAATTATTTTTTGAACCTGTTCGAATTGTGCCACGAATCACAGATATGATGTTTGTCAATTTAAAAGATAATTTTTCAAGTCAAGACAGTCACAGTTTGCCGTAAAACTGTTTAAGCATAAAGCTGTGAAGATACACAATTAGAAAGACGACACACCCAGAAGTTGTGTAAGTGATGTCAAGATTTTCTCTTTCCAAATACTACCGCTGAAGCTACAATACCTTTGTATTTTTGTACCAGGATGTAGTCACATAACAGCAGGTCTTACTCGTTCTTTCTCTTCATGGCTGATAAAAGGACCAGGAGTCATTAGATAAAACACTTCAGGTAATATAACATTGCAGGGACAGCTATGTCGGTGTTGATGACAACAAGAGATGTACTTCACTAAGAGACAAGAGGTACTTCACTGAGTGGTTTCACACTCAACTAAACTACAACAAACCTACACCAAACAGACTTTCTTGAACTGTAACATTATTTTTTAAATTGACAAACAACATATCTGTAATCTATGGCATAGTTCAAACAGAAGCTAAATTTGTCTCTCGCCATAGACTACAATTGATGTTTTTCCCCAAATTAGGTCCCATGGGGCACGCTGGAAGGGGCATGACTTAGGCACTCGATACCGTTTCATGGATCCTGTTGGAAAAATAAATTTAATTAACGTAAATGTTTAAAAATTTTTAGGGCAATAACTATTGTTTTAGGATATATCCTAAAAAAACTTCGTCTGCATCATTTTGACGCCTGCATGTCGGTGACAGCAGTAGCCAGAGACATGAGATGTTTCGGGATGTCCATTCATCTCATTCTTGTGGACACAATATCTCCAGAAGACCTTGATGTAATTTCTTCAAATTTGGTACAAATGTCCACTTGGATTCAAGGCTGAGCTAATTAGATTTTGGAGGTCAAAGGTCAAGATCACTGCGACCTCACAATTTGTTTTTGTCCATGATTCAAGAATTCCTATGCCTGTTATGACAAGATTTCACACAAATGTCTAATAGGATAAAATGGTAAGGCAATGACCTTTTTTATATCCAAAAGGTCAAAGGTCAACTTCACTGTGACATCATAATGTTCAGCCCTCTATCAGTCGTCTGCAAAAATAGTCCTCAATAGAAGTTCTCTGTAGTTCTCATATGAAATTATTCACTAGAATAGAACTAGTATAGTGAGAACTTCCACTTTGCCAAAAATAGACTTAATTTTTTATTCAATTCCTTCAAAATCTTCATGACATATATTATTTCAGTCTTGACAGACATGGATGTTCACTGACACTTGACTGGTTGAGGGAGGCGCACAACTGCAAAGCGGTGATTCTAGTTATTTTAGAAATCAGCTACATTTAGTGCAAATTATGACCACAATAACTGTCTTTGTTTGCGCTTAGCTGTAACAATGTACACTTACTGAGAGCCTGCCCATATTGGTACTTTATATTCCAAATCAATCTGCAGATAGTGAAATAAACACAAAAGCTGCCTCTCCCCGGGTGGCTTCTTATGATATGATGATGTGGCTGTGCCATGACTTAATGATAGACACAGTGTGAATAGGACTTCCTTTCCTCAGGCAAAATACCAAGTGCCAAAGGCTATGAGGCTCCAAGGGTAAGAACTCTTGTAATGTGGAAATCTGAATCACTGCTTTTCCTCCACAGAATATTCACTGCGGCAAGAAACTAAAAACTAGCTCACAATAAATTTGCAATTTAATAAAAATGTTTTGTTCATCTTTGTAAGTGATAGCGACAATAATACCCACTTTACTGCTTTCACTTAAAGCATTTTTCAGCGGTAACTTGCTGTATGCCTATAAAATATTCAAAGAAGCACCCTTTTCTTGGTGTCATACACACTAATATACTATTTCACCTCAACTGAAATATAAAACTGACTCCAGAGTTTAATGTTGGCAATTTAAAAATGCAATGATTCAATGTTTTTTTCTGTAATTACTGCTGTCATGTTAAATGTGCCTTTGAGCAGCTGACACCTTGTCACCTCATGCTGAGTTCACAATTTACATTATGAGTCATTTTGACAGACCAGAGTCATTTAGTCATATTCTTGATTTAGTGTGACATGACTGAGCGATGAAAAAACAACAAACAACAGATGAACAACAAAAGCTTGATAGCAAGAACAAAAAAAAATCCTTTATAGATGATGTTTCATTTGATCTGATGCCAACCAGAGAATTGCAAATTACTTTTATTCATATTGATGATGATTATCCAATGATTTGATATAATTTCCTGAAGGAAAAGTAGCAATACTACAGTGTGAAAATACAAAAGAATAACACAAAAGCATCAGCAACAAAATGGATTTGAATGAATGAATCAAAAGTACAAGTACTCATTATACAGAATGACCCCTGTAGGGGCTTACAGTATTATAATATTAGATCATTATTACTGTTGCATAATTATGAAGTTGGTACTTTAATGTCAGAAATTGTCAAGGTGGATGTAATTTTAATTACTACTTTGAGTGGTGTTATCTCGAACAAACAATCTTCCTTCCTCATCTTCTTACGTATTCGACATATCACGTGTTTTCCTGGAAGTTAAAGCAACTTGCAGCTTGCTAGCGAAGACTAGTAAGAAACCTATAATGTAAGTACACAACTCATCGAAATATATAACACACAGTACCAGTCAGACGTTCACTTCTCATTCAATGTTTTTTATTTTTATAAGAAGTGGTCATATTATGCCAACCATCTGCAAAACTGCCATCAAAGCGAAAGCGGATTTCTTTGACGAATCTAAAATATCAAAGAGTAAAAAACGTTTGCACACTTACAGATTGACAGGTGCGCAGGAGAAGACCATGGACAGGCGATAACAAGCAAAAAGACTCTCACACACTGACTTCTGCATTTTCAATCAAAGATTTAATAACAATGTCATTAAATATTGATTGCAAGTGCAGAGGACAGAGTGTGTGAGTCTTTTTCCTTTTTAAAAATCTAAAATACAAAACATAATTTGGCTTATATTTACATTTAATGCTTATGTGCCCAGCATTAATCTACAATATAGAAAATAAAAAATAAAGAAACAAACACTGAATGAGAAGATGAGTCCACACATTTGACTGGTAGTGTATGCATTTTTTAGACATTTTAATGCTGAAATGTTACATATTATAGTTTAAGTAAACATTTCATATGGTCCTCTGTTGCTATAACTTCCGGGTAAACACAGGAAACATCGGATGATACATCAGTGAATGAGGGAGAATGGATGTTTCAATAAATATGTCCAGTAAAACCTGTACCAATAGCAAGGTCTTGAGCCAATCTATGGTGTTGCTAGGCCAGTGAACAGGTTAGTAGCCCTGGTAACAGCCAACTAAACCTACACAAACCTACAGATCACAGATTAAAAAGAAAACCTCAGGAGAGGAAACCCACAGCTCACACCATGTGCCTTTGTGAAAGGGCCATAATTGTATTTAATTCCAAAAACTGCTGAAATCCTCGACTTTTCTCCCTGAGCAGAAGATGGAAAGACAGGGAGAGACAGAGGAACGGAGGGAGAGGCTGTACGAGAAGAACGGTATAAGCTGTTAAAAGTGGTCTGCCAGAGGGGCCGGCAGGGCAGACCTGTATTCCTGCAGCAGCGGCGCAACCTGAGCTGACACCAATTAGGCCTCCTCCAGCCTCGCTGCCCGATAGATTTCAGCTCTGCCGCCATGTGACGCCAACCAATTATGGCGGATTGACTCGGAATCGACTGGATTGTGACCTGAAACTCAGATTTATTTTTCATGTGGGCTGATAGGGGGAGAACTCCAGGCTATTTGAGCAGATGAGGGAAGGTGTATGGGGAGCATTTCAATCACTGTCTCCCTCTTGCTAATGCCAATCGCTTGGCTCTATATGCCTATATGTCTGATTTAAGAGCGGTTGTAAGTAACACACTTCTCCTGACCCAGCATCCTTTGCCGTGTGCGTCTGTCTTCTTACTCTTTATATTTCCCTGGTGTCCATAAAGCTATAAAGCAAACAAATTAGAAGGTGCCATAGATTACATTTGCCATTAAATCGTAAAAAGCACTGAGTTGTGTCACGTTTAGGTACAGCTATTAGCACTTGCTATGCCGTGATCAAAGAAAGTTAGTGCTTATTTTAGGACTGTAGAGAATCACTTAACTGATTTCAGGCCATGGTTGAGCTCAGATAATCTGATGCTACAGGGGAGAAACTACACTGGAACTCCGTTTCCTCAATATGCTACTTACAATGCCTGAAATGGCTGTGTTTTACATCTTTTTCTGTGTGTGTATGTGTGTGTGTGTGAGCTTGCTCAAGGCAAAGGTTATGGCAGGAACAGAGAGAAGGGCTGATTTAGTGGTATGAATGATAAGGAAAGCATCTCAAATCATTTATTTCTGCAGAAGCATGTAAGCATTTATTTTGATGCTACGGAGTGAGGAGGCGTATTCTGGCCCTGACGAGGGGCCATTGCAAACATTAGTTAAACACAACATGACTGATAGACAGTTCACTAATCCTCTTAAAGGAACAGTGTCCCCTCTGGTAAAAACTGTTCCCGGCTACGCGTGCCGTCCCCAGAGATTAGAAGCCAAATCCAAGTTGGAAATGTTATACCGATTAGCAATTACACAAATATGAAAAATTGACTGCCTCCCTCAGTGGTGACAACGTCTGCCTGGATCTATCTGAAATATGATTTGACTTCAGCATGACTGCAGGATGCTCAAGTGAAACGGACATTTGTCGTCCGTTACGTCTTGATTTTTTCATGAACCAAGCGCTATCGTGTGATCTTCCCCCTTCCTGTATTACAGCAAAACATCTGCTGTTTGAAACTCAAATGTCTGGAGCTCTATTACCTCCCAAACCCAATCAGCGTGCAAGATTGCGTTATCAAATCAAGCTTCATGCTGCTCTGCTGTGTACTACTGCGGATCAGTGTTCTCCCTTGTCAAATCCTTTTTTTCGTAGGGGGTTTAAAAACTGATTTCATAAAGTGTTCAATTTCAAAATGAGCTACCCACCACTCTAGAAAAGTGACGGCTACTCTTGCAACATGAGCGGCAGCACAAAATTAAATCGAACTATGGTGTGAAATTTAAGTCCTCAGTTGACAAAATGCAAACTCTTCAATAGACTGACTGGCAGAGGTGGCAAAAGTAAACACATTCTGTTCTGTA
>JAJHUR010091075.1:0-18491 GCA_027495735.1 Lutjanus campechanus
AAATCCTTTTCAACCAATATTCAATTGAAGACAGACCAAAGAAATTATGTCTAAAGTTCAAACTGATACAGTTTCTTCTCTTCTTTTGTTTTGCTTGTTTGTTTTCATACTTTTTTTTAATGATTTGTGACCACAATTTGTTGCAACACATTCACAAAAAGTTGGGACAAGGGAACCAAAAGACAGGGGAAGCATTTGAATACTGAAAAAAAACCCCACCATTCAATAGTTAAACAGGTTAATTAGTAACAGGTGACAGTATCGTGACTGAGTATAAAAACTCTGTGGGCACACAGTCCAACAATTTAAGCATGTCTCAACACAAAACTGTTTTTTGTATTGTGAAATTTAGGAATTTCACCATCTACAATCATTAAAAGATTCAAAGAAGCAAGAGAAACGTCTGCACATGCCTGTGTCCTCACCTGTGTCCTCACGTGGCACTGCATTAAAAACTGCAATAAAAACCCATATAGTTGTATAAAATACTCCATGGGCTTAGGAACACTTAGGAAAACTGTTGCCAGTGCATCTACAAATGCAGGTTAAGACTCTACCATGCAAAGCGAAAGGCATGCATCAACAACATCCAGAAACGTTGCTGAATTCTCTGGGCCCGAGCTCATTGTAAAGTGGCACATTTCAAATTGTTTTCAGAAAAGGACCGTCCAGATTGTCACCAGTGCTAATTTCGAAAACCAGCATCTGTGATGGTATGGGGTGTGTGTTAGTGACCATGGAATCGTGGCTAACTTTCACATCTCTGAAAACCCCATTAATGCTGAAAGGTATGTACAGGTTATGGAGCAACATATGCTGCCATCCAGACGTCTCTCTCTGCTTATTTCAGCAAGGCAATGCCAAGACACATTCTGCATGTGTTATAACACTGCAGCTTTGTAGTAAAAAGGTTTGGGTTCAAGACTGGCCTGCTTGCAGTCCAGACATTTCACATCAGTTTGAACATTAAATGTCTTGTCTTTGTACTGTATTGACATAAATTTAGGTTGAAAAGTTTTTTGCAAATTATTGCATTCTGTTTTTATCCACATTGTACATAACATCCCAACCCTTTTGGAAATGGGGTTTTATTAAGAAAACTTAATTAAACACTACAAATGGAATCAGTCACATTATGTTTAGAATATTCAGGCTTCTGCACCTGTAAATTAATGGTAATTATCAGTCATTACCTAATGTCTCTGCTCCAGGGACCACTCTTTTTTTCCTTGTCAGGTTGACAGCCTGTTGAGACCCAGGTTGGTGCAGGGGTTCTTGGCTGCTTCTTCTGCTAATATTCTCAATCTGAACAGACACAATAAAGGCCTTAGAAAAACAATATGTGCTGGCAAAATGCTCATTTTATGCGGTGTTTGCTAGTATGTGGTGGCCTCGTTGTTCCTTACCTGGCCTCCGTGCTTGACCTCTTGTCCCTCCTCTCTCCTGCGAAAGATCTCTGATTTGAGTCCCTCCACCTCTGCTCTGAGAGCCACCAGCTGGTACAGGGACAAAGCTGAAAGAGAGGAGGAGGTGATGGCAGCTAGCGTCAGCAGGAAAACTGGCCAGGACAGCCTTCCTTCACCTGCCTTTTGTCCAGTCCCCGGCTCCACATCTGCCATCGTGATTCCCATACAATGTCCTGAGAGCTCACGCTGGCAGCATGACTGACTGGTCCGTTGCCTGAACTACACTGGTGGCTTGTTCTAGGAGTGGCAAATGTTTGCATCTGCCATCAATGCTTTCTCTGGAGCCGGCAGCTTTACTTTAATCCCCTCACTAAATGCTCCACTGACTTCCTTAACTCTCGTTTCTGTCCTTCTGTGGCCGGTTCCAGTTCAGTCTGAGGGACTACGCAGAACAAATACAGTAAAAAAAAAAGAGTAACACAGCTTCCCCTCTATTGTTCCGCTCAGCTAACCACACACACAGCTTCCTGCCTTGACTAATCCATCCCCCTTTTCTCTTCATCTTGCTCTTTCAAAATGATAAAACTCATCTCAGCTCCCACATTCCAACAGATAACCCAAGCAATTATTACACAATGGAAACAGAAAGGGCACTCTCGTTGTTTCGATGAGTGTCAGTGTGGGATGGAAACAGGAGAGATTTCAGACTGCTCAGGAGGAATAGACGTTATTAATAACACCATTACATTTAAATTTGACAGCTGGAGGAGTGTTCTGAAAGAAGGAAGTGCAAAAATTACTTCAACTTTGGAAGGCAACTTACCATTGCAAAACAAACAAACTTGCGATTCCCAGAATATAAAAAGTGAAGTGATGCCGAATTATATGAATAAATTTTAAACCGTGACATTATTTACAACAAAAAACTAGACAAGTGAAGCAATTTTAATGTATCAATTTATTGCATGTTACAGTACAGAAAATAGAAAGTGAAAATGTGTGCTTACAAAAGAAGTTGTCAACATTATTTTGGAATAGAAAAGAAACATTACTTTAAAATGGAAAATCCTCATACTAAAGATAAAGATGAATCATTCAGATGTCTGACTGTTCAGGTATCCATCAATGTTTCAATAGGTCATGGTAAATGTACACAAATAATGTCAACACTGTGCAGGTTCATTACAGAAATTTGCCAGGACTCAATGTAATCACATGCCAGCTTGCAAATGCGAATTCCAAATTATGCCAACACTTTAAACAGCATTCATTCAACTCTATTCACAAGCATATGAACATATAAAAATATGTTCCATAGTGCATTTGCACAATACCTGGCAACACAGCCATAAAAAAACACACAGACATTCAGTTTGATTTCATTTCTTTACATCAACAAGGTGTTGGACAGTAACAATAAATTTGGCTAAAAAGCCAAGATTCTAGTTATCAGTATTTTTTTTCTTTAGGCCAGCCAACAAAAGAATAAATCAAGTGAATGATGACAAGTTCCTACATGGTTTCTTGAATGAAGAGATGGTGCAAGCGAAAAAAAAACTAACAAGAGAGTGAGAGTGTAAAAATAAGCATATGGAACGAAAAGTGTCACATGGTTGATTCAAATTGCACAATGTGCTTTACAACATATGATGGGATAAAAGTCATCAAATGGAGTTAATGGATTGAATATAATACAAAAATGTCTGAAACTGTTCTGTGCCACTGGTGGCAAAAAGTCACACATAGGGAGAAAAAAACAAAAAACATCTATACATTATTTCTTATAAAGCACACTTGTTAATTCAAGACCACAGTTTACATTCATGGTAGCCTTTAGACCATTTTTCAAGCTGTTTTCACACCGACAAATTTGGTCTTCTGATGTTTGTTAAATTTTGTTTCACATACTGTTTGCAAACAGTATCAAATATGGCTAAGGAGATCTGTATTCAAATGGCTTTGATACCACTGCAGTGCAGCATGCTGCATTTGGAAAGCAAGAGCAGGTAACAGTGTTGTCAAGCTCTGCTCCACCCCCTGGAAGACATGCAGGAAAGGTTAATTAGCTCATTAAAAGCCCTCCAAGTGAGTAAAGCCATTTTGCCACATAAGCATGGGGTGAGACGACAACCTCGAGTCCTCCAATTAACAACTATGATGCTGATAATAGCTAACAAATAATCTAAAAATGCTCACACTTTATTTTTGGTTCTTAAAGGATAGGTTCGGGTTTTTTCAAGACTATCTTACTACAACACTCACAGGAATGTATATATGAAGTGTCATTGCTGTTATTCCTCCCGTCTGTACTGGCCATACTACAAGGTTTTGTTCAGTTTTAACTGTAAGGCTATTTCTAAACAGCTGTTTGCAGCACATTAGCTGGTTAAAAAGGAACAGAGGGACATTTTTATTTGGATAATTTTATTTTTGATGTTACATTTTGTGGTTATTGTGGAAACACTACCGCTTTTGTCCACAGGGGCCTCCAAAATCAACAAAATATTTGTTCCTTGTAGTAGCTTTAAGGAATACACAACCCAAAGTTAAGCCTAAGTTAGAGGACCAGTGTGTAGGATTTAGTGGCATGTAGCGGTGAGCTTGCAGATTGCAAACACCTCACCTCACTCTCCCTTTCCATGTAGGAGAACCTATGGTGGCCACAAAACTCTGTCCATTTTGAGCTACCATACAAACATAGTACAACATGATGGCAGCCTCCATGAAACTTTCTGGTTGTAAACAGCTCAGTCTAAGGAAATGAAAACTTTCAGGTGATTGTACACTGATGAAAACATATTTATGATATTAATATTATATTTAATTTCTGCCATATTCTGCCAATAACTCCCCGTAAATCTTACATAACCACGCAAAAATATCTAGAGCCGTAACAATTGATCTACTATCGATAAGACTATTAATCGCCTTTTTTCTGGTTAATCAATCCATCAATTGTCATTTTTTAAAGAAAAAATATCCAGATTCTCTGATTTCAGGTTCTCAGATGTGAATATTTTCTGGTGTCTTTAGTCCTCTTGGTCACTGTGGGCTTTGAGAGACACATAGACATTTTTCATAGTTTTCCGACATTTTATGGACATGAACTAATCAATGAATCAAGAAAATAATGGACAGATCAATCAGTTCTAAAAAATAATAGTTAGTTGTAGCCCAAAACATATTTTGGAATTTGCCAGACTGTGTTTCCTTGGTGATCTGAGTGCCAGATTAGTATCACAAAGAGGAAATATTCTCCTCAATACTATCCACTTGATTTGTCCTTGACACACTGCTGAAACCTCAAATTACCTTCCAATGGATGTACACGTACATTACTCATTGACTATAAATATGGGCCTGTACTACACTGACGTCCTCAGAGTTGAAGAAATCTGGACCCATCCTTTAATAACAACCCACACACAAAACATATGCTCCTTACCAAACTACAGGAGCCAAAGCTGCTCAACAGCAACTTGAGCCCCTTTTAAGAGTAAAGACTATCCTGTGTGCTAGCTGTGCTTCAACAGGACACACTAACAGCAGCAGCTTTCAATCGCACTGAAACAGAAGTAGCTTGACAGGAAATTAGACCTCAAGAACTTATTTTTGATAGGCAGAAGTAACAAACGTCAACATTATCTTACTGACCACTTCATCTCAGCCAACACTTTTTGTGGCTGAATGTAATTATTCAACAGCACATTTGTTTTACGCTATTGTGTCAGAAAAAAAAAAAACATTTTCACGGGTATATATAAATAATGATCACTACAATGTCATGTCATGCCAAGCTGCTGAAAGTAGTCTAAATATTAATGTTCCTCACCAAAAGGGGAGAGAGAAAAAAATTATGCCCGCCAAAGTATTGCTCAGAAGATGTTAGCCTACATAACTCAACACTTGGGTAAATCTGAACAAAAAAGTGCAATGGATTAACAAAGATATATATATATACACAGTATAGGCCTACATATTATCAGTGTCTTATCTGTATATCAGAAGAAGTGTCATTTTAATTCCAGTAGTTATCAGCTTTCACTGAAATATTGTAGGTCCTCATATGGTCATTATACTATCAGCAATTGATTCAGTGATTTTAATTCATTTCAGTAGACCCATTACAGCAAATTCTCTTGTGGTTGTGGCATGTCTTGCAGTTGGGCATGTATGCTCTGGCTTCATTCATAAAAGGTCATAAATACATGCATTCATAGCTGCAACACAAAAGAACCCACAAGGGCATTGTTGCCCTCTCTTAAAATCTTGAAATAGTCAAATCATCTTAACAAATATGTTACATTTACATAAAGTTAAAAAGAGTGAAATAACATAAGAACCCAGTCAAAAGCATAAAAAATGTACATTCTTTCCAAAAATCAATGAAGTCCATCCAATCAACTTCCACGACAGTCTTCACTTCAGCTCATAATCTGTAGTCAACAGTCACTCTTTGACTGCTTTTTCTCAGATAATGGTGACACTAGCTGAGGGCTGAGCGCTCTCCTCGTGGGCGTGGCTCTTCAGCAGGTCTTTCATGAACTGCTCCAAAGCAGCGAAGTAGCCCTGACACTGCCACGTGTCGTTGTGTGTGCCTTCTGGAAAGATAGCCAGGCGTTTAGTCCGCGCAGGAGACAACTCATACAGTTGTTTCATCATGACTGGTGGGATGAGCTGGTCCGAGAGACCAGACACAAACAGTGAGGGCATGCGGCACAGCGCCACCTGCCGATAGGACAGGAACTGATTCCTATAGCACCACAAGGGCAGCAGGCGCATGGGCAGGAAGGAGAAGAGTGTCGCTGCCATGTGTGGGATACTGAGGAAGGTGTTTTCGACAATAATAGCAGCTACGCGGTGAGGGTTAACTGATGCCAAGCGCACAGCAACAGCTCCACCCAGTGAGCGGCCAAATAGTACCACCTTTGTCTTGTCCAGATCAGGACGGGTCATGACATAGTCCAGTGTAGCCTCAGCATCCAGGTATAGCCCATCCTCACTGGGCTCGCCCTCGCTCTTTCCATAGCCACGGTAGTCCACCAGCACCACGTTGGCTTTCAGATTGACCAGCATCAGCAGGGCGTTTGGCACCCTGTGACCAATATTACCTGCGTTGCCATGGAAATAAAGGATGGTCGGTGGAGCAGAGGAGGCGGGGCTGCTTTGATTGCCAGGGGTGACTCCAGGAGGCGTGTCCCCTCCTGTGTAGCGAAGCAGGATGATGTTAAGCTTCACACCGTCCTTGGTGCGAATGTACACATTCTCATGTGGAATTCCTGTTGGCATGGGAACATACAGGCGAGAGGAGGACGGCTGGTCGGGGAAATAGAGGAGCACATCCTGAAACTTGTAGAGGATGCCCGCCACAGAGGCCAGGATAAGAGCTAGGAGAAAGAATCCTCCATACAGGTGGAAGGTGAGGATGAGGGCCAAAAGGGAGACTCGACAAGCACCCCAGGACCAGGAGGCCAGAGTCAGGGTACAACGCTCCATTGCCCCCCACAGCCTCCAGGGCTTCTCCATGGCTACACAAGAGCTGAGTCACACAACACACACCCTGTAAATACACAGAAGAGTACAAGGGTGAGGAGGACAAGTGGTTGATATAAACATACATGATCAAGGAAAGCATTTAGAAAAACAGTTTCACTTACGTTTCAGTGAAAGAAACAGAACCCAAATAATGAATTTAAAACATACATTGAATAGAGAAGAACTATCCAGAATTGGTGCATGATAATAAATAAAGGTTATTACAAATAAGTAATTTTGTTTGCAGTTTATTTAATATAGAAAATGTTGACAAGGGCCCATCAAAAGTTTTTAATCAATGTTATTGTACAATTACATCAGTAAAAGGAAAGGCAATCGCACATTTGAGCATCTGTAACCATTAAATATCTTGTATATATATGCAAGAGATGGCTGACTATAAAAAAGTGCCACCTGCTGATTATCATCCAATCAGTGGATGGACTCAATAAAATTTATGAAATGCTTTTATATTTTTTTAAAAGTACATTGCTTATGGTTTTCTCAAGAAAGCAGCACTTTGGGAGAGTTAATTTCAGCTGTTTCCCTCAGTTTGATGGCTTTATGTCCAGTGTGCAAACACAGAGTACTACAGTCAAAGCCACCAACAAAAGTTGGAGCAGCTGGAAAGAGTCAGGCCCATTTACAACGTCTGAAAACATGAAACTGTGGTTTACAACCTGTTTGCTACTGCAGAGTTATCAGATGTGCCCTTAGAGCGTGAGCTGCAGTTTCACAATAATTGGCTGACCAAGTTTTGGTTGTGTGTGTGAGGAGGGAGCACGTTGACCGAAGGAAACGCTCTTGGACATTTACTTCAATTCAGATCAACATACTTGTGTGAAACTTCACTCTTGGCAGTGACTCAGATAAAAACTAAACAAACCAGACTCTGCAAGGGCGTTGCTTCCTTATCGCTGAGAATCTCAAAGATCATACAGGAAGCACAAGGCTCTGTCTCACAGTGAAATGGACAAATGGACTCTTACCCTAATAGTTGCAGGTAACCAATTTCAACTAGAACTGAAGGAACACAGATAACATATTGGACTGCTTGTAGTACTAACAAAGTGAAACAAAAACTGCAGCTCTCTGTGCACAATGAACTCACTAAATAGAAACAACAGTTCATTACTTAATTACTCTAAAAATGACATAGCCATCAAAGCTAAAAGAACATATGTTTAAATCAAAAAATTAAATTGAATTGTAACCTTAAAACTGAAAGTCAGCTCGAATTGTTGATTTGTAGAAATGTGACACGCCTATATTAAAGGCAATGAATATTAGCTATAATATCTCATTTGAAAGATTATGTCAAAGCATTTAATTTGAAATCTTATGCAAAATGCTGTATTAAAGCCCAGCAATATATGTGATTTTTAAAAATGAACTTCATAAAATGAGCACTTTAAATGTTAGAACTGCTCTTTGTTTTTGTTGTACTAGTGATTAGCTCAGAAATATAAAATGTTAAATCACCCATCTTTGCTCACTACATCTTTGCCTTTTTTACCCTCAGAAGTGCATAAACTACGGTTTATATGAACATCTTTTTTAAATACAAAAATGTGAACTTCATAGCAAGTAATTATCAGTTATAAGTATTGGATGATAAAACTCCATATTGTGCATCCCTAAAAATCAATACAATAAAAGCATTAAATGAAACGGTATGTTAAAACATTTTACTGAGGTAAAACATGGTCACTTCAACAAAGCATTAGGCCTTACACAATAACAATTTAAAAAGATGGAAGGTATGACCCCTAACAAACAGCTTCATAACCAAAACTCACTATATGCTGCTAATTCTGTCACTCAAATCCTTCAGCTACTGGGAAAAACGCCGTTCATTTACACCCTGTGTTTGGGCAAAAGGGCAGCAAATACCGTGTGACTACTACCGGTCACAACTGCAACCAGCCCCAACCATCACTTGTCTGTCTGAAGCAAGCAGATTGAAGTGGTGGTCACCCCCTGCCCTAGATCCCTGCTGTACCTAAACCCGAAGAGGTGGATCAGGCGTGTTAAGCCAGATCAATATATGTGGGCACCAAGTTTTGATCAACTGAAAATTGGGAGTGGGCAGTGAAAAGCCAGATGTAGCAGGTAGTGGTAAATCTATATGCAGTGGGGGGTTTCTTCAAAACCAGGAATGAGTATTACTCTAAGTAATGCTGCTGGGAACAAACTGATGACACGTTTACGAAAATTAGTTAGAAGACTGGAAAGTGTCCAGACCCCACCCACAAGACAGAGATGCTGACAGCTGCTGTCAACCTGGTGAAAAGCACATACAGTTAACGACAGGAGTGCTTTGACAGTTAGCGTTAGCCAGCTAACGTTAACTAGCGGTACCGTTTGCGTCAGCTGTCAATGAGCAATCTATTTCAGGACTGTCAAAACAAGCTGTCAAATCAGAGACGGTGGTACGCCAGGCTTTGAAGCTGCTGAGCATAAAACTGAACTAACCCTGTTAAAAATAATGTTAGAGAGCTACGAATTAGCCACGTAACAAGAATGCTAACTATCAAGCTATCCTTTGCTCCCATAGCTGCTAGTGCTATCAGCCCCGTTTTAACTTAGCCACGTATCTCCTCAATGGTTTGTAAGGTAGCCACATACTCACCCTTCTCTCATTTTAGCGCCTCAGCTGCATGAATTTTTTCCAAAATAATAGCACAGAGACAGCACAGTCACTGTCATTCAGCTATGTGGCGAAAGCAGATCACTAAATTAACAATTAAATTTAACTGGCGAGAACGCAAGGTGAGTAACTGTCAGCAGGAACCGGCGAGGCTAGCTCCGGCTAGCTACACAGCTGGTTAGCATAACTAGTGTAACCGTCAAGAGTTCCGTGTGGGTCTTAAACGAAACGAAGGTTCCGCGGAATCATCTGCTCCGTCCTCTTCTTCTTTGGGGTTTAACAGCTGCAGGCGTCCTTAGTGTAGCATTACTGCCATCGTCTGGAGCATCCTCTGTCTTGACCACATCTGCTGCACTCCATTATGCTAGTATATACTGCTCGTTTGCCCTGATCTTTTCATTTCTTCCATCATTTCCCTTCTTGCAAGTTGCAACTGATAAGCACATATCATCTGCAGCTTTTGGCACCCATCTGTCATTGTTCACAAAGGCAGGTTGGATACTTCCCTTTAATGTAAAGCAGGTCTATTCAATGAAGGGCCAGATTTGAAAAGAGAGATGTGCCAAGGGACCCAACGTTTACATTTCCTCTGTCTGACCTGTAAAGTTAGGAATTTAAATGTATAAAAAAGATGCACTTTTTTGGTGCAAATTATGTACAAAAATGTTGCAATTTAACACTTTATTTTTGGAAAAATTGTGTTTGACTCCTAAATTCCCTCTGCATAAACAGCCTGAGTTAAAACTTCAGTAATGAGTGTCTCCAAAAACTGGGTCATCAGTCTACTAATAAATGATCATGATAATTATCAAATAATGTAAATACCCACAAACTTAGAATTAACTTGTTTGAATGAATACAAATAAAATGATCATGATAATGATCAAACAGTGTAAATGTACAAACTTGAAGTACCTTGTTTTCATAAATACAAATGTGCATTTACTATTTTTTGGTTGATTGGTTGGTTGATTGGAAATGGTTGATAAAGGGCCGCCAACTGAATAGGCCTGTCCTACAGTGTCCAGTTTGTCACATTTTTATCAGTCCTGTTCTCCTTAGGAATCTGTACATCATCCTCTGTCTTGTCCACTTCCACTATACTCCAGTAGGCCTATGCTTTTTAATCCTCTTTTCATGTCTCTCCTTTCTTTCTTGTAACTAACAAGCACATTGTCTACAGTTTCTGATAACTGACAATGTTCACAAAGACTGGTTGGATATTTCCCTATGTCAGAATCAGAAGTGGTTTTATTGCCAAGTAGATTGTCACATACAAGGACTTTGCTGTGACAAGTTGGTGCATAACAACCAACATAGTGTGAGAAATATATAAATAAATATTAAGGCAAGTACTGCAAGTCATATAGAGAGTAGAAAATTGACAATAACATGAAAAAAAAAATACAAATAGTAGAAACAAAATGTACAGTGTGGCTGTTATTTAAATAAATGACAGAGTTGTAGGCTGCAATCAAGCCAAACTTATGAAGGATTGTGCAAAATATTGGACACAGGATGTTGAGCTGTTGCTACTCTTAATTGATTTTCTTCCATCTAATGTCACACACAGAAGGTGGTATTCAAGCCCCTTCAACATACATTTAATCCAGGATTAAGCACGAAATTTAGTTTAAGGATTGACTTTATTAAATTGTGGAACTCTGATGATGATAATAGACTGAAATTGCAGAATCCATATTATCTGTTATTGGATCATTTGATCCAGCAGTAAAAACCTTCATATAGGTTGTATATTTACATTCTTAATGTTAATTTTATTCCTATACAATTTACTCACTAAATCAGTATGTTTATTTCTTTTCTTTACCTGAAATAATTCCAAATCTGTCGGTAGGGTTTCTAGTATGACACAGGGATTATAGGATATTTCACAGTTGGACAAAACTCATTTTCATAGATTACAAGTCTTTTGCTGCATCTCCTGTCCAGCCAAAACCCCTCCCTTTCCCAGCAGGCTTGCAACACTCTTTTGGCTGGGTGTCTTGGAGCTTTTTTGAGCCTGGATCCCATCTAATTCTCCAAGTGGGTTTTTTGATGTAGATCCGTAAGCTACATTCTGATAATCAAGCCTTTATCTAATTAGAAATACATTCACATACAATACATACGATATATTTCTAGGATGCAACCCCCCCCCCCCCCCCCCCAAAATATCTAACCCTACAAGGTACCTTATCACATTACTTTTTTACACATATCCACAATATTTGAGTTTGTTCTTCTCCATGATAATCTGCAATCAAAAGTACACTCTCCAAACCAAAAATTTCTCAACTGTCAAAGAAAACGTCTGGCCCATATCCATTCATTTAAACTATGTTGCAATGTGTTGAAATGACATAGAGTCAGCAGCAACTTCTGCTAATGTCTCATGCCAATTATGTAATATTTACAATGTGTCCTGCACAACACAGCATGCTGGGTGTTGAAATCAGTGGTATGATCTTAAGTTAAGCAGTTACAACTGAGTGTGCTATTTGAATTTTTGCCCACCAGATGGTGCTCTTAGAAAAACTATAATCTAGATAATTCATAAAATGAAGGTTAATTTTACAGGTGAAATTGAACTCCCTAAATTAAATGTACTGGGATGCTTTATTAATAATAAACAATGGCGTGTTTTAGTGCACAGATAGACAGCAGGCTGTGGATATTATTTAGGCATGACATAAAGCCAAGACAGGAAGTTGTTTTTTCTGTTATATTTTTAATATTGATGTACAGGAGGCCTTTAAGAATCAACACTAGGCACTAAAAAGCTAAATTCCTGGAAAAGAGGGTCTCAATGGTAAACTCTTTCAATGCATCTGTTTCCTAAACCATAATCCTAATACCATATAATAACTCTGAGGCCTGTGTTTGGCCTACTGCTGTGATCTCAACAGCAGACTTTAAAACACGTTTTGTTGGCTGAGTCAGAATTGACACATCTCAGCCTACAAGAGTGGGTCGAATTGTAGATGTGACAGCTGTAACATGCCGGACAGCTCACAGGTAGTGTGCTGAGACAAATGTCCTTGAATGAAACGTCCCTCGATGAAAGAACAGAGAGGGCAGAAAGCATGTCAGCCTGGACACAACGTTCCACCCAGGTCGTCTGAGATCAACAATGCAAACAAAGGTGAGATAATCAGGGGTTTGTGTTGACTTACTGTGACTGTATGTACTCACACTGCCAATGATTTTACTCACAACCATATGACAGTTGACTCTAACTAAACAGGGAATAAGAAATGATATGAGGAATGTGAAGCAAAATGCTTGTTAGACATGAATATTATATGCTGATATTTTTCTACTCTTCCTAGGTTGCCTATTGGTATTGCTGTATGTGACATCTTGCTCACACTCGGTGTGACCTTGAAGGAGACGGACAGACAGATTATGTGCAGACTAGCACAGCTGTTGGCCGTTCAGCTCTGTCCTTGAAGTTTATTTTTGATTCTGTGGTGTCGAAATCAGCATCAAAACCCTAGATAGAGCGTGCTTCTATTCTGTTAGATAATACAATAAAAATGTTAGGCTATCAAAATGAATTCAGTATACTCCAAAAATACAACTGGCACATGAAAACGTATTAATTATTGTTGAGGCAGGGGTGCTGACACTGGCAATGACAATGACGAGATCATTGTATTCTGCATAATAAATGCCCATATACGGTAGGTAGGTGGACAGATTATCCCTATGGAAAGATGTCGTTGTAGATAATATATACATTGTGGTTGGTCTGCAAATAATTCTGTCCCCAGGTGCATAAAATCACTTAGGTTAAGGTTTCCCTTAAATTTTCATCTAAGCTGGGGCGCTCCTGTAGCTCAGTTGGTGGGGTGTGTGTCCCATGCACTGATTCCATCAGTCCTCTGCAGTGGCCGCCAGTTCGACTCCTGCCTGTGGCCCTTTGCTGTATGCCGTCCCCTGTCTCTACCACTTTTCTTGTCTGCTCTTCAGCTGTCACTATCCAATAAAGGCAAAAGGAGCAAAAAATATATATATTGTAAAATCTGGCCTTAGGAAAAAATGAAAAAATGAATAAAATCACCATTGGGATTTACTTGGGACATTGTAAGGAAAAGCCCTTTAACCCCTAAGTGTTTGCCCTTTGCTTTCCTAATGTGTTGCTAGAAAGTCCTGAGCGACCATCTTCCTCAGAAATTTTAAGGGACCCATGCCAGTCCCCTTATTAAAGTGAAATAATTTGTGGAAGACAAAAGCTGAATTTATGATGATTAAAGAGGAGGACGAGACCTACCAAAGCTATGTGCAGATTATTAGTGAATAATCTGCCATTAGCACTAGAAACTATAGCTAGCCAAACATCAACATAACGTTGTCTGATATATTTACATTAACAATATTTTTAATTGAAACTCGCCAGTTTTTGTCGATGTCCTTTAATGCTGTCACAGCAATATTTTCATATTTCTTCATTGCTTCATCTATGGTTTGGTTCACAGCAAGATTTCTTGCATTGGGTTCGTCAGTTACTTATTACCACATATTCTGCTTGTGTGTGTTTGTTATGGTGGGGTTAAATTTATTTTGGATTATGTACTTGCTTGTTCAACATTTTCATCCTCTGTCCAGTTAGCTTTCTTTTTCTTTTTTTGTTCTCTTTTTGTTAGCTAAGCTAACTAACTCATGCTAAGCAAGTGTGTTAACTAAGCTAGCTAACAAGTGACAACAATGCTGTCCAGTAACACTGATGTGAGTGATGCGTAACCATGGTGAAAGCCTTAGTCTAAACACTTAGGCAAGGAGACAACCGTAAACCCTGTGTCCACCAAAGCATCTTGCAGCTGAAAAAGGCGCAGTTCTGAAAACTCTCATGAGAGCATTTTGGAGGTGCCACATTTATTAGAGCAGCTCTGTTTGCTTTGGTATCCATGGAAGTAATTAATGTTTCACAAGCAGCAGCACATGTTATCAACAAAGACTGAATGTGAAAATGTCAGCACAAGGTAGTTTTGCGTTTTAACATTAGTGGAATCCAACAGAAGCCTTGCCTAGCCTTTCAGAAATACAGCTGATAACCTGCATCAGCCCAGGGACATTACTGCACTGTTGCTTGAATCACAACAAGGAGCAACACTTAACATTTTGGCATATGTCCAGATGTTCAGTCTTTTACATTTTTTTTGCAGGTAAAACACTGACAGAACTCTTTTTCTCACTTTTTTTTCTCAGAAAACCAAGTTTAAAGGGAAAATTGTTTCTTTCAACTAAATCACCCAGACTGAGGGACTTTTTTCAACCGAACAGATTGACTTTAAGATTATGCCCGTGCTCAAACTCCATTCATTATTCAGACTGTCGTGAAAAGGGGAGAAGCTAATAACACAGAATCACAATGCAGTGGCCTTTTCAATAGCTGCAGCACTGCCTGGTAGGAGGTACCGTGTCTAAGGAATACATGGCACGCACAAGCACACACACACACACACGCACACACACACACACACACACACACACACACACACACACGCTTGTCTCTTTAGGTTATAGGGAGTCTTGCATTCTGATGGATTCAGCTTATAAGAGACTGACAGCTGGCAAGTTCACTCTCTCCTACCTACGACTCAATTACCTTTGACATGTCAGTCAAAACATCTATTACATACACACACTCAATCTCTCATACACACTCATAGTGGCACACTCTGGCTCCACTCCCGCATTCCCACGACTCAATTACTTGATATATAGCACTCTAAACAGCTGGAGGGCCTGAGCTCAATAATACAAAGTCAGAGCTGCAACAGGACGAGGAGTGACTGTGATGACCCAGCTGGGGGAATATCATATCACCAGGCCAAGGGACACACTTATCATTCACCTCACGCCATGTACCGAATGGCCAAGCTATTGATACACTATTGATTTTTTCTGTCAGTCAGCATCTTTTATGACTGGCTGCTGTGACTTAATCCCTTCATGTGTGAGAGTTGCTGTCATCGAATTTCTGCTGGGTTTGTGAAAGACATAGTTGAGCGTCGTCTGACATCATCGTGAGTGATGCCTCCTCGATTTGCAAGTCACTGAATGCCATGCACAAGGTGATAGATGTGGTGTCCATGGCTACAATGTAAATGTGTTGTCACCTTGGAGACAGAGCATCGCTTTGAGTCAGAGAGGGACAGCTACACAATGGCAACTCTTCATTTTAAACACATCACAGAGGAGGGGGGCAAATAGAGCCAGAAGTTACCTATCAGTGCTGCACAACATTAAACTGCCTTTTTTTCCTCTTTTATGCAGACTCATAATTAACAAAGTGAGAGCTGCTGTGGCTCATTTTGCTCTGTTCTAGTGTCAGTCAACAAGGTCTAATGAGACTGTACATTGTACAGTGATGGCTTAATGAGCCTACCTGGCATTGTGCACATGCAGCAAAGAGTGTGCTATACAGTACGCCTGCCAGGAATAAATTGGTTGAAAACTGCTGTATGTCTCAGGCAGCAATTAGGAGGCCTCCTGTGGGAAAGAGGCAGACGTTTAATAAAGGCTACATTTCCCTCATTTCCTTTGCAAATAAACCTTCTGTCACACCTATGATGATATCTATCACTGTAATTAACCTGCAGATATAGGTTTGTGTGTACATGTGTCGATGTGTGTGTGTGCTCCTGTGTGAAATTTGGGTCACATCTTGCTAAAGTGCAGGTAATAGTAGTGAGGATTTGGAGACAAAAAAACAAAAAAACAAAGACCCATCTCAAACCAAAAACATTCAGTGAGGTAATAAAGGAGAAACAGAAATACAGAGGGTAATGATTACATGTTGACTGCACATCGTGTCCTAATTGAATTTGAATGAGGTGCTGTGTTTTGCATGAGGATGAATGCAATTTTGCAATACTGTTTACATTGCTCACTGTGTTTAGTCCTCACAATGATAAATAGGACATTAAAATGCTCCCATCATATCTGCAGCATCTTTGGAGTGTGAATGATCTAATCTCAGCCATCATTAATCTCCCGGTCTTTGCCCAACCTCTTCTGATGTTGGAGATAAATAATTAGCACATTTGGCTATTGTGCCAAAAAAAAAAAGATGAAAAGATGACTTTCAGGGTTTTTTTGGCTTTTCAGGCACTCGAACAACCTCCACGGTGTTAACATCACTTGCCAGTGCTGCTAAATTGAGCAGTCATCAAGTTGTTTATTAATGCAGTTCATCTAAAACTTTTCATTTTTTGCCTTTGACAGTCTTTATTTTTTGATCTTTCTGACATTTGTTAAAGTAAAAGGAATAGTTTTGGGAAAATGTGTTTACTTGATTTCTTACTGAAAATTAAATGAGAAGATACAGTAGATACCACTCTCATGGCTGTACATTAAGCATAAAGCTAAAGCCAGGAGGCTAAAAGCCTAACTTAGCACAAAGACTGGAAGCAGGGGCCAACTGTTAGCATGGCTAGAAGTTAAAAAATATGCCTACCAGCACCTCTAAAGCTGACTAATTAACATGTCTTATCTCAGCTGTTTAATGAAATCACAAAAATGTTAAAATGACAAGTTGTGTTTTTTACAGGGAGTTATGTCTTGTAACTGTTCCATTCACTTCTGTGGACAGAAGTCAGAGTTAGGAATGACATTGCATCTGAGTTGACTGAATTCCAAAACAACAAGGTGGAAAAAAAAACTTTTTTGTGCTTGATAACAATGCATTATACAGTATTTTGCTCATACAAACACCAAAGCAACATGTCCAAATGTTGTTTTTCTTTTCCACAGATAGAATTTGGACTGTGTGATTGAATGAGACTCAAAAGACAGAAGTGCTAAACAGCTTTCATTATGGTTGATGTGCAGAGCACCCATCTCGGAATTTGAGGTTGGGGTTGGAAGTTCCTCTGACCTTTTGAGTCTGAAATCCCACTTCAGGGGGTGTTCCTGTTGAAGTTTCCAACTTGGAACGCGGTAATTTTGACTTCCCATTTCAAATAGAATGCACCATATTTCTTCATGGAGAACAGCGGCTGGGCACAGTGTCTGTGGTTGCCTGGTAACCTCACTATGGTGACAAATATTACATAGTAAAACCACAAACCAGGGGGGTAGTTGTAGGTTTCAGCAGTGAGGATCACTTCCGCGTTCAAAAAGCTGCAGTCCCTCGGCTGCCGCTGGGGGCTGGCTCCAGAAGTGAGCAATTCTCCATAGACCCCCATGTTAAAATAGCCAACTTTACAGCCTAAAAAAACATATTTACAGCCTGGTACATTTTTTGTTTTTGGTCTCTATTGATAGTTTCCACCTCCGTGAACACTGTGAGGGGGGTGAATTTTTTTGTACCACAACTGTTTTAGTCTAATTAGGCTTTAAATTCCTGCATAAATTAGGGCGTGGTTACGTTGAGTGACAGCTCCATAGACAGACACTGGCAGTTAGCTCTTTGCTAAAGCATCAGCTGTGCTAGGGGCTACCTCCAGCGGCCTCCGGCTACCTCCAGCGGTTGACAGGGGCTGCAGTGTCCGTGTTTGTTTGCCAATGTTCGGATAGATTTTGTGACAATATAGCTTGTTGTAGTGTAGACTGTAGTAACCGACCGTCGGAGTCTGTGTTGCAGTTTTTCGGTAAGTAAATTTCTCACTACTTTACCTGGATGTTTGCACTAATCAGCATGTATTATCATATTTTGCCGCTGGCTTATGACTTAACAAGTTAATTGCTGATGGTCGCTGCTAATACAGATAGAGGACCGGAGCAGCTAATGTTAGGAACGCTGTTGCGGTGTGTTTCGTGCTCTCAGAGTCCGTTTATTGCGTTTATTTTTCTGTTTAAAAAGTCCGACATTGCATGGACAGAGCAGCTCCGTCAGTAAGCGGCTGCTGTTGTTTGCGTGCTGCTGTAACTGTAAGTGGATAGTGGATGGA
>JAJHUR010091076.1:14617-26429 GCA_027495735.1 Lutjanus campechanus
CCCCCCCTTTTTTTTTATTTACCTAGGTAGTATTTGTATTATTATTTTATTGTGTATTTAAGTTCCTTTTTTTTTAAACTTTTATTTATTTATTTTTTTTAAGTGATTTATATTTATTTATTTATGTTGCTTTGTTGTTATGTCTTGGTCGTGGTTTGATAGACATGGGTTCTGCATGGTTTGGGGCAGGAGTTTTGAGTCCCAGGGTTATATGTATGTTTTATTACGTCTGAAAATAAATAAAGATCTTGTTGGGGAAAAAAAACACCTTGAATTTTTTTTTATGCCTCCACACTGGTGACAGCTGTAGACAGAGGCTTTATATTTTCAGGCCATCTAATTCTTGTGAACATATCACATATTGCCTTAAGAGCATTTCTTCAAACTTGGCACAAATGACTATTAGGACTCAAGGATGAACTGATTAGGTTTGGTGGTCAAAAGTGAACGGTCAAGTTTACTGTGAGCTCACTAAACTGATTTCTGGCCATAACTAAAGAATTCTAATAGTTATGACAAAATTACACACAAATATGACAAAATGATGAAGTGATGACTTTTTATACCCAAAAGGTCAAAGGTCAACTCCACTGAGACATTGTGATATTCAGCTCTCTATCAGTCCTCTGTACTCCTCCGTAAAAATAGTCTCTAAGTGAAGACAGCAGATTTCTCACTGGAAAACATCCACTGGAATCATACGGTGATCACTTCCATTTTCCAAAATACACTTAATACATTTTATTAAATTCCTTCAAAGTTACAGGTCAATATAGTCATAAGTTCTATATTAGATTAGATCACACTGCTGGCAAACTTGGGTGAACAGAGGATGAAAATTATTTAGATATACTACAAAAGATGTCGCAGGAACATTGTTTGGGATTTCTCTGTCTACAGATGAGTAAGTTAAATGTTATTTTATTCCTAACTTATGTAATTTAAATAAGTCAGCCTTGTGTCTATATAGCTGGACACATCACTTGCCAACAGCTCCCTGTTTTCCTTCCAAACCAAAGGATAATCCTATAAAAAGGGTGCTGTGGATCATAAAAAATGTGCTGCTTTTCAGCCTAATAAATTAGTCTCTCCTCATCCCTGTTGACAAAAGGGTAAACACTGATGTCAAAGACATTGGCATTGATTTTGACCAAAGACCAAACAGGTTTGAGAAGAAGAGAAAGTGCGCAATACTTCGCAAAAGTAGAACCAGGGCAAGTGTTTTCTCTAACAAGCAACATATGGCTTAGCTTGTTCAGTGACACACGGAGCAGGTTAGGACACCCTCATTGGGAAAAACTGAACTAATCTGATCACTCGCTTGTTCACATAACTTCCAGTTAGGAAGAGATGTCAGAACAGCATGCCAGCATCCATAAAAGGAACTGATAAGCCCAGAGGCATATGATCTGAATAAAAAATAAGTTAAATTTAGCGATGTGTAGGGTATGGCGCACTAATTGTACAATAAGTGTATAAAAAGTAGTGGTTTGATTTATGATTATCATAAACAATATGATTACTGAAGCTCAGGATGCAGAGCTGGCAGCTTCAGTTATTAATTTCTGAGGGAAAACCGTGAAGCAAGCAGGCTAGCCACCCCTCTGCTGTGTCATTAAGGTGGCATTTTTCAAAAATGAAAGCTGCTTGATGAATGGGTATCATGGGAGTAGAGGAGAGAAAACACACATTCCTGTGGCGTGCACAGTGAGAGTTTCACAGGACAGGTCAAACCTGTGCATACCTTCATTTGAAATCTTACCAGTTAAAAATTCAGGAATTTATTTCCAGTGACTATGCCATAAAGCTACAAACCTGCAGCTCAGACTTCACAACTGTTGAACTTTTAAAATGCTTTTTGCTAAGTAAACTTGTGTGATTATGGCATTGCACCATCATCCTATTTCATACAGGCTAATACTGTGGTAGAAGACCACAAAACTATGACTAGAAAGCTACAGATTCATATTAAGGAAACATGAGTTAAATCACATGATGAATATTTTTATCTTGTCTTTTATTACACAACATGGAAATTATGTTTATAGCTTACTTGCTGTATCACTCAAAAGCCAGGGCTAATACTTCAAATACATGGGATCACATCTGTTTTGCTGTGAATAAAGTTATTTGGACTGAATTCAAATTGGACAGATGTTCAGGCAGAGCTGAACATGATTCTGGTTTGGCAATCAAGAGTGTTTAGCTGTTCACAGATAAGTGGAGATAAAGTGTGAGGGTGTGCTTGTGCACATTGCATAATACAGTGGCAAATTGGATGTAGCTGTATGACATTTTGTGAGTCATATTTTAAGATAGCACCATTGCCTGTTGATTTTATGCACTAGTCAAAGAGACATCTGAAATCTTCCGAATGGCACATAAGATTAATTTGCAAAGAATGAAAGCACAAATCAAAAATTATAGAAAAGAAATGTACAAATACAATGAGTTAATATAGTAAAATAACAAAGTATATCAATAAATGGTTACAAGAATGAAACAGTAGGGCTATACCAAATGCAAGTTTTTTTTTATATTCAAGCTTCTGTTTTGAATAAAACTTTTGAATAGTGATTTACCTGATTAAATGAGTTAGTCTTTTTAAATTAAGCCAACTTTGTTTAATGAATATAACTTAACAGTTATGTCAACATAAATGTAGTGTAATTTATAGAGCTGTTGATATGATTACATATCAACAGTTTTTTTTATTTGGCAACACTCTGGATTTATTGAAAATGTGTAGCTCACAAGAGTCAGAAGCAATGGGAACCTACTTACTACTAATCTAATAATGATTAGTGTAGCCTAATCTTTATCTGCAACTGTGCAAAAATATTGTGTTCAAACAAAAAAAAATCTGTGCAGCTGTTGAATGTTGATTTAGAACTTGAATGAACGAAGCTTCGAACTGACTGTTACAGACACTGTGACCTTCTTTCCAGGACCAAACGCCCCCAGGATAAAAAATTAACTCTGCTTTGTGAAGATGTTGTATTTAGTCTGTTGTCTCTTTTATTTCCCTTCTTTGTTTTCTCTTTTCATGAAACAAAAGGGCATCTTCATCTGTGTCTTTTATTTTATCACTGCTCATTGTTTGTGATCACAGTGGCACAGCAGTCAGATTTGCTGCTGCAGTGTGTCAGGAACAAAAACCTGCTCGTTCGTGGGTCTCTGTGGCACAACAACCACTGGATGGGACAACAACATATCAAAGCTTTATTAATTAACAACAAAGAGAGTATTGTATTGTGTTTTTTACAAATCAGTAACCAAAACGTGAACTGAATAAAGAGTTCTCTTCAAGGTGGTATGCAAAGAAAAGCAGCTTGCAAGCAAAGCTGCTGATATGGTCAACAATATGGCAAATACCAGTTGACTGGATTATGTTTTTGTTTTTTTTTCTGCAGCAGTGGATCAAAGTTTGGCAAACAACAACAGCACCAGCTTTCACTGTAATAGTCAAGACATATCTCTATGATGAGCTGCTGTAATTGTTTTCTATTTCTGTTTTGACATTAGGACAAGGGGTTGGTGATTTATTTATTTTAATACAACTGCTGCCAAATACCATTTATAAATCAACGATGTATGTTTTAACTGGTCTCTTCTGTTTATGAATGCTATTGTTGATATAAGTACCTGGTGACACTGTTTTGAAAGCTAAATCTAAATAAAATGCATTATTTTGTCAAAATCATTTCACTCTCTGCTCAAGTACTTTAACATCCTGGATCCAAACTGCAAAAGATAACATCATTTATCTCCACTAAATAGAACTGACATCAGATTTGTTAGCGCTTTGAAAGAATTTTAAAATGCAACATGTCACTTTCTGTCAGTGTCTTCATGAAAAGTGCTTAGGACGCTTCATAGTGCCTTATGAGCAGCAGCACTTCAGACAAAGTGTTGGTACTTTGTTCTTTTCTCAGACGCGTCACGATAATGAGAAGCGTCAGGTTCCATCAAGCAGAAGAGGACAGGTCCACATTACAGATGCATACATCACTGCTCTCATTTCAATGTAATAACACCTGTCGGGCCTGATGAGGGGGGAGCCATGATGGCTTAGTCTGGGACCAACACACACACACACACATACATAGTCACACATATGTGCATACACACACACACCAAATAAATCAAATCGACAAAAGTCATGTAACAAGCAATCGGAACCACTGACTAGCAAACCTACATTTTCTGTTTAAGCTGCACACCATTACGTACACACACATTAGATTAGTTTTGAGAGAATGAGTGTCGTCTATCTCCATTATGACTGTGTCTTCAGTCAGTGATGACACTGGAATTTAGCATGTGAAGCTTCTTCTATGTCAGGAGGAAACTTACTTTCTACTGTCATGTGTCTATGTCTATTACATCTATTACAATAACCACAGGAAAATGAAATGGCACGTATGACTTCTAACGACAAAATACATAATTTGTGACTGCCCTCCAGAATGCTGCTGGACAACATAATTTGTCAGTGGTTTTCAAAACAGAAAATTAAATTCCTTTTGTGACATTTAGACACAACAAATATGACTTGATTATGTTTAGGAAAAGATTGTGGTTTGTGCTGGGGCAGTTAAAGCCCATGTAAACCTAGGCTTGAACAATAAAACAATAGTGATATGTCTATGCAATAGAAAATTCCTCAGTAAAATGCTCAGCAGTTTCACCTAAATACAGTAAATGCAAACTGCCATGAAAGCACATAACGAATATGTCCTGGCTCATAATCATGAGCATATCCCTTGATAATGGAGCATGCTATGAGTGACACACAAACAGCCAATCATTTAACAGCGTGTTGGTCAGTTACACCATCAACATGCGACACAACAGAAACAGCATGAAGAGGGAAAATGAGCACAGATGGTGGGAAATTGTAAATAAGAAAAATTACAGGTAAGCTTGTCAGTAAGGCATTCTATCAAGTTATTAACTGTTATTACCTGTGTGCCTTGATAAATAAATAAGTTAAATTCAAAGTAAAGCAGTTCAATTCAAAATGAAGTGAGTAGATTAAACATTCTCCTGGTCTTTATTAAAAAATGGACAGTACAAATGATCAATAATTATCACTATCACCTAAAGTAAAGCATTTTTTGGTGATAAATTTTTCTGTTATTTCGTCCTGTGTAAACCACAGGGGCAAACTAAGGACAAGCTGTTCTTATAGAGGGGCCAGTTAAATTAACTCTGAAACAAGGGGCTCATTTCAGCAGCAGCAGAAGCCAAGTCAGACAGGTCCTCTAAAGAATTAATGTAAAAAGTAGGACAATTGTGCAGTTCAGAGCAAAGTTGGTCTTCAAACCGGTAGGCTACCATTCAGCTGTGTGGCTCATCTAGTGTAATCAGAGTCTCCCAAAGCCCCAACATACCAAGCTCACTTGAAAGATTGAAAGATATCATTTACACCATTTTTTAGCCTGAATCTTCACTATAGAGCCTTAGCCTGGAGCGGCGCTCTTGTGCACACCATCTGAACTGCGTGTGTGGGGTATGACAGTGTGCGTGCGCAAGTGAACAGCAAGTAGGGGCTTTAGGACACTTGGATTACACCCAATGAGGAATGTGGAGGCATTTTCTGTGTTGTTTTGTTTCTTTCAGTTGTTTTTGAACATTTGAAAACTTGTCACCATTCACTTCCATTGTTTGGGAGATTATGTAACGCTGTTTTCCTGCGAAACTCCAACACTGTTTTCTGCACTGAAACACTAAACTTGACCTTCAGTCATCATGAGGGTGAGTACATAATGACTGAATTTTCATTTCTGGATGAACTATAAATTTAAGTAAGGTGTTGATTCAGCTTCATGGTTATTTTGGAGGCTGCAGTTTGTGGTGCTGCTGTATTGCTTTATAGTGATGGGTGTTTCTATTATTCTCACAACCATCATTGATAAAAATGGTCTGGACATACAGTAATAATAGAAATATCTCTCAGTGTGATGCACCACAATTTACAATAACAGCCCCACAAACTATAACTACGAAAATAACCAGAGTGGAATCAACTCCTCTCTTAAAAGGTCCAAACAAAAAACAGAACATTACAACCTTCATGAAGGTAGACTTTAGGGCTGATGTATTAGACTGTATTTGTATACCTAGTTGTGCCTAATATTCTGGCAACTGTCTCTGTTTAAATCACAAAGAAACATTGCACATATCATATATACATGACTTACACACGTTCCCTGTGTATTTGCTTCACATACAAAACATAAACTACACTACAAAGTTTATAGTCTGATAAAGGTTAACTCTGCTACAGGTACAGGAACAGATCAGTATTGATCAGTGCTGAACATTTAAAATATTAAACAGGAAAACTATCACAGATAGAAAGATATACGTATGTTCACAAAAGTACAACTGCATGTATCAAAGACATGACTTACACACTCTTACCTATATGGATGACATAAAAAATATCTTTCCCACTAGGCCAGTAGTATTGTCACTTTAAGCTCATTGCTCAATATAGAGCACAGCTTAAAAACGAAACAAAGAAAGAAGAAAAAGTCAGCAGCAACTAGCAGCAGACGTCTCTGCACAGGCTCATTCACACATCACGCACAAACAACAGGTGACTGAACAACCAATAAATGCAAAACTGGAGAAAATACAAATTATTCAAAGCCCTGCAGGCTCTGTCCATGCAACTGTCTGTGAACGACACACTGCAGTTTAATACGTCAGTTTCAAGTGTATACAGTCTACAGTGGGCTTCATAATATGACCTCTGGGCTTTTCCTAAGCGGTTAAATACAGCACACGGAGAGACGTTTAAACGCCAGGAAACAAACTAGCAAGCAGAGACAAACAGAGACAGTCAAATAAAAGAGGACGTATTTGACTCACGTTATTTGATGTTTAAGTCTCTTCTCCTCTCTTTCCTGTAGGTGAATTGTCCACAATGTGCCATTTTCATTTTGTCATTTTGTTTGTTGACAGAAAGTCCACCGCAGCTAATCTAACTCTAAACAGCTAATAGCATTAGCTACGCTGGGAACTAATTAAATGATGCCAACTTTTCGTTGAGGCCACAGCATGGTCCACAGGCTTCACAGTTCACTTCAGTTTCTTTTCCTGAGACGACTTGTCCATTTACTGTTTTACAATGACTGCATTTGACTTTTTGATACCTAAATATATTTTTTAATTAAACTGATGCCGACTTCACCCCCCTTCCCTCTGTGTGTCTTGGGTGAGCCTGCAACATGACGTTTGACATTTGACATTGTGCTGACACGTACAGCTGCGGCACCCTAGAGGGCGCTGTTTCACCCATTTGAGAAAACTCAACGAAATTGCCTACAGACGAAGCAAATTATATTTTATATTACATGGTAAGATTGTTTAAGCACAATTTTGAAAAGAGAACCCATTTTGCCAAAACATTACACACAATTTAGCCAACCACACACACAAGTAGCAGAACACCTCAGATCCTTTGCAAAATTAAACACTTGATCCAAAAGAATAATTTGTAAAAACCCAACTATGTCAACATGTCTAAAAAGATCCAAACAAAAAACAGAACATTACAACCTTCATGAAGGTAGACTTTGTTGCAGGGCTGTTGAAATAGACTGTATTTGTATGCCTAGTTGTACCTAATATTCTGGCAACTGTCTGTATGTTCAAATCACAAAGAAACATTGCATATATCATATGACTTACACATGTTCCTTGTGTATTCGCTTCACATACAAAATATACACTACACTACAGAGTTTATAGTCTGATAAAGGTTCACTCTGCTACAGGTACAAGAACAGATCAGTGACACACACTGATCAGACACACACAGTTCATACGATCTGATTTTGTTTGAACTAGTAACACAAAACTGTGCTCAATCTAAAATGTGTTAACAATCATACTTTTATAATGACATGTTCTGTTTTTTTTTAGAGATATCGTTAAAGTAAAGTATGAATATATGGATCAAACACAACACACAGAGTTGTTGAATGCTTGATTAGATGTGCATGAATTGAGCTAAATATTCTTTCATACAATTCTGTTAGCACACATTTTTGTTACCAAAACCAGGAGACACCAAAGTTAAAAATGTAAATCCTATACAGAAGAGCTGCAAATATGAATCTGACAAACTATTATATGTCATTTCAACTTCTCAGATTTAGTGAAATATGAGCTGAAATAGCAACATCAACAAAAGGCAGGCAAAGCCAAGTATCAGATAATTAAACTGTAGATTGAAGATATCTTTGTAACAACTCCACAATAGGGTATATATTGTGTTATTCAACCTTCCAACCAATATGGTATCAGTTCCCAGTGTCACATGCATTTCAGAGAGAAAAATCACTGGTTTAAACATGAACACTTAAGTCACAGTTGGATTTCAAAATGCAACATAACAGACTGAATCACATTGTAAAAAGCAAATAACAAGCAGTCCAGTCTCCAGCACTTATCCAGTGAGTAATAGTTTGGTTTGCTGTTCAACGTATTTCCAGCACTGGAAATTAAGTTTAATGTCTCTATTTTTTACAAACAAGTATATGTGGTGAAATAAGACTCCAGCAAGTTAATGGCAAGATTAATAATGTGCACACACATTTCCAGCAGCAGCGGCTGTCTCTGCCATGTGTTTAAAAAGTCATCAAAGTCAGAATCAATGGAACAAACATCTACAAAGATATAACACACGCTTCATTATTAAGAGATCAGATCTTGCTGTGGTGACTTGAAGCGAGGTAAATGGAATGAAACAGAGCTGGTTTGCTAATGGACTTCGTACTGTGGCACATTGGTTCATATCAGTCAGTCACTGCTCGCTGCTGTCACAGGTTTTAAGCTTTTAACCAGCCTGTACGCACCAGGAAATAAAACTCCCCTCCAGAAACATCAGAAACCAGTAAAATGTGCTTTAGCAGAGTTGTAATACATGCACTCTCACACCTTACACACACACACACACACACACACACACACACACACACACACACACACACACACACACACACACACACACACACACACACACTCATACACACAGCAGAAGCAGTAGAACAAGGCATTACCATAAATTCATTAGAGTGGTTGGGCAGTATTTATAAACATGTAGAGATGTTGTTTACAATGTCTGACTGGATGGATTACACTTCTACACAGACAAGTGAAGGAAACACTCCCAATATACACAGTGTTTACACTGGGGGAGAGAAGGGGAGGGGGAGGAGGGGAGAGAGAGAAAAGGGTTTGAGTACATTGCTCCACAAGGTCCCTGAGTGGCATGTTTTACACAGCGAAATAAACATCCAATAAAATAAACACCGCTTGGCTGTGCTCTGCTGCGCTCTGCTGCCATGTTCTGTACCGGGACAGCACAGAGAGACTTCTGTGTTCCTCTGCCAACTCTACATGTGGACATGTATAAATCCACAGGTGTGAGAGGAGAGGAGAGGAGAGGAGAGGAGAGGAGAGGAGAGGAGAGGAGAGGAGAGGAGAGGGAGAGGAGAGGATCAGTGCATGTAAAGAGGATGAGTCCCACATTATAGAAATGGACCTCAGATAGAATTGAAAAAAATAATATGTATTTACTACAACTCAGTATTACGACCACAAAAAGAGAAGAGGAAGATTATTTATTTTAATTTTGCATTGTAAGAATAGGGAACAAAGTCAAACTTTTGGTAGTAGTGTCAGGTGTAAGAAAAAAAAAATCAGAGGAAGGATATGTTTATTCAATTTTGCAGTCAAAATGTCGAGAATAAAGTCAAAATACTATTTCATCTTTATTCCTCTCATTTTTTCCTTTTCTTTTTCTCCTTTCCATTCATGGTCCTAATACTCCTGAGTTATTCTATTATCGGTTCATCATAAAAAGAAAAAATCAGATCCCTGTATATATGGAAATATTTTTGGATTAGTCCAGTCAGATACAAAAGTTTGTCATTTTGGCAAAGTCTTTTTGAATAGTCTCTTCAGTCGCTCTTATTTCTGCACAGTAATGAAGTTATGGCTATCAGCCAGTCAGCTTAGCTTAGCATTAAAACTGACAACAGCTAGGCTTGGCAGGCAGAGTAACTTCCTGTAGTCTCCCCTGGTTGTGTTGCAACAGTGCAACTAGACTCCAGGCTGTCACAGGTCCCAGCCAAGAAACAGTCTGGCTCATAACCCCCCGTAAAACCACAACATGCCATTTTTACACTTTTCCTTTTGTACGGATCAAGCATTAAATGTTAATTATTGAGCTTTAGAGGTGCATGTAAGATTCTTTACCTTTGGGTAGATTAA
This sequence comes from Lutjanus campechanus, assembly GCA_027495735.1. NCBI lineage: Eukaryota > Metazoa > Chordata > Actinopteri > Lutjaniformes > Lutjanidae > Lutjanus > Lutjanus campechanus. The sequence continues at coordinate 24,911 of JAJHUR010091076.1, forward strand.
AAGCTGTTCTCCCTGCCTCTTTTTGCTAAGCTAAGCTAACTGGCTGTCGGTGGTAGCTTCATAGACTGAGGGGTTCTCAAAGTGCAGCCTGTGGGCCAGTGGTGGCCCTCAGAAATATTTTGTTTGTCCCTAGAGTGTGACAATAAATGTACATATTATATTTTAACCATCCTATTTCAATACTTTCAATAGCCTACATTTCATTGACTGCTCAGCTACTGCACTCCCCTAACAAGCATCTGTCAGTTTAGGAATGACAGCTTATATAAAGCTACTGGTTGCATGGAACAAGTGGCACCTTGTGAGTGTCACAGAGTTCTGTTCTTTCATGTTGTATTTTAGTGGACAACTTGTCAGTTTAATGTAGAAGTGAGGTGGAAACCAAAAAAGCTGTTTGATTGAGGAGAGAAGAAAGTTCCAGGAAAAATGGATCAGCTCTTACTTAACTTACTTTGGACTTCGGGGGACAGATAAAGTGATCTGCCTCATCTGCAAACAGGTGAATTCAGTGCTCAAGGAATTTAACGTAAAGTGCCATCATGAGACCAATCGCAAATCCTGCTACAAGTTCGCTGGTTTTACTGTGTGGTCCTCAATCATATTCTGACTCCCTAAATTGACACTCTCCAAAACTTTGAGAAGCCCTGCTGTATACTTAAGACATGAGAGTTGTATCAGTCGTCTCATCTAACTCTCAACAAGAAAGAGAATGATATATTTCCCGAAATGTTGAACTAATCCTTTAAACACATTTGGATGGAAGCTTTCCTTGTAAACATGAAACAAAAGTTTTTTTTATTTACTCATAATTTTACATTGTTATGACATTGTCTTGGTTTGTTCATTTTTTAAATTCACATTAGCTCATTCATCCTTTCAAGGCTGCATAAATAGTAAGGAACTTCTACTATGGTTTCCCTTTTGAGCTTCAGTGTTTTGCCAAAGAATACTAAATTACAACCGTTTTATTTGAATTACTGGTGGTACTGGCCATGACACAAGGGTATAATAAACCATATGAGTGCAAAGGTGGGCAGAGAGGATTTGCAGAAAAAGTGATAAGGGTGTTGATGGAGCAACAAAGACAAAGAGATTTGGAGATTTGGAGAAGAGAGGATGAATTTATTGCTCTGTGGAGAGGCGTATATGGAGGAGATGTGAGGAGGAGGAAGAGGGGGGAGGGATGGAAGAGAGGGAAATCAGACAGGTTGGACTATGAGAGCACACACAGACGCACTCTGTTTAATGTCTCGCTGACATTTCTGTTCTCCATCTCCTCCCCACCGACCCTCGCTCGCTGGAGACGAATGGGCAGAGAGGAAAAGCCAGGGGAGAGAGAGAAAGAGAGGAGAAAGAGCACAGACGAGAGTCTGGGAGGAGTTGCAACGGTCTGCCTGTACTTCACTCAAGGTCACAAGCCCCAGACAAAGTCAAGGGTCAGGGTTCACGGGAGGGCCAGCCAATCAGGAGGTGGGCAAGTACGGGAGGAATCAGGTTTCACTGCTCCGCCCCGGTGCAA
>JAJHUR010091077.1:0-27912 GCA_027495735.1 Lutjanus campechanus
GGAAAAGAGACAGCACACACACACAGCACACACACACACACACACACACAGAGCCACTAATCGAGTTGCTACAGTAGCAGTCTACTACTACTACTCACTCACTGCTTTTTGAAATTGTAAATAGGAGAAATCACAGGGGAGCATTTTCATTTTCTCTTATAGCATTTTTCTTTGGGCTTAATGAGCACTTAACAGCAGACTGACAGTGGGGGTTGAGAGTAATGGGCACAAGGCCAGTTGGCTTGATGGGCTCATTTGACTTTGCATTGTCTTGCAGATAGTGACTGGGATTTGTCTAACATAGCTGGTTAATAAAAGCCGGACAGTGGCTGACACTGGTGTGCATGCTTGCTTGTACTTGCTCCCTTCATTACAGACATTTTGAGAATAAGACCCTGTGTGTCCTTGTGTGATAACACATCTAAATAAAGGTTATATCAAAATAGATAAAATCTGTCCCCCATTGCTTGGATATAGCCAATTTGCAAAGCCTTTCAAGAACATAGAAAAAACATATTCTGTGGCCAGATTTCCCTCCCCTCTCTTGCTGCTTCAACCAACATTAATGAAGTGCCCTCAGTCACTAGTCAGCAAAGCCCTTTTCTTATTTTCACATTATTATGGAATTAATTATTGTAGTGTCATAAGATAATAGATAATAGGGTTATGACAACTGACTGGTTAAATTCGGATAGGAGCTTCTCTGTTGTATTGAACAATATTTTCCTACTACATTGCCAGAGTAATTTATAATGTGAATTATAATGTCTGGTATCTCTCAGCTCATTTTTGCTTTCCAAGGGACGCCAGCCAAAATGTATCTGAACACAACTGGATAGACCTACATGTGATATCAGCGACCTGTGAGTTTTGAAATTTCGACTGGTGAAGCTCCTCTGTCAGTCATCATATCAAACCCAGCCAGTATTAAACAAGTGGTTGTGACTTCTCTGACAAGATCCTGAACAGGATGAAATATTTACCTTCTCACATGTGTGTCTGCTATGTAGGTAAATTTTTTAGGTGGTCTGTAAAATTCCAGCTTATTAGGTCAGCATTACACTTCATACACAACACTAGTGCTAATCCCTTCAACAGTCTTACAAACCACAAACTTGATTTGTTCTCAGCTGCTTGGTTCCTCCCTGAGAATGGATGTGACGATAAAGCTAGTTAGTCACTGTGTGATTAGGCTTGTGAAAAGCTTAGTCAGGCAAGAGATACACTTCTGCAGCCTAAATATTGATTTATTTATCAATTAAATGTATCTTAGTTTAATTAATTTACATGATAGTTATTGTTCAACATAGAGAATTCTCCTTTTTTAAAACAGATTGAATATGTGAATATGTGCACTATGCCTAAATTCTTCTATAATGTTGTAGGTTAGTTTCATCGTTTTCAGTTCTTGGATTGAGGAAAAGGTATACTTATTTTGTTATTTATGAGATTAAATGTCATCATTTAGACCCTTCCTATGTCCCACCCCTTTTTGCTCTGTGCTCCAATAACAGTTTACCAAGCTCGGTACCTCAGTCAGCTTTCTCCTTTTCCTGTAAAAGCAACATACACAGTCACATCTGAAGTTAACTAATGTTAGCAAAACACTACATAACTAGCTAACTAATGATTGATTGATAGATTAGCTAGCTAGTTAGCTCGTTTGCTTACATTAGCTAATTCAAGATGTGATTCGACGATATGATGTTGTAACTGCCTCTCTAGTGTCATGCGCAGGGCTTCATGGTCAACTTAGCAACAATAAATATGCAATGTCTATGTAGACTTTTGAAAGACAAAGACACAAAAACTACTTGGTTAGGGTTCAGCACAAAACGACTTGGTTGCATTAAGAAAAAGGTAATGGTTTGGGTTAATATTATTTCCTTACTTACACAAGTTAACATAATTAATGTACAACAATAGTGCTCATCTCTGTGATCTTATGAACCAAATCCCAACTGCTGCAGCTTCTTTGAATCTCCATGCCAGAACCTCTTCCTATATGATGCAGTTGGCTCCTCACTAAGAATGGATTTGATGATAAAGCCAGTTGTCATTGCATGATTTGGCTGGTGAAAAGCTTATTTGGGCAAGAGATACACTTCTGCAGCCAAACAACCATTGAATGTTGGAAGGGTCTATCATTCAGCCTTCTGTGCTATTAACCCCCACTCAAAAGGGATTAACACGCAGAATCAGAGCTAGAGCCTTAGCTGCCAAGTGCGCCGTCTCAAAATATGCACACACATGCACATCCATATGCAAGCACATGCATACATGCATATACAAAATTCCAGACACATGAATATCACACATGCATGTTTAAATTACTCCATCTTTCAAGTTAACCTTCTCTCAAAAAAAGGAAGCACTTGTTAACTGTTCTGTTGTTCCACTATTGGCTACAGATGAATATGAGCCCTTGTACTTCCTTGCTCTAAAGACTTTTACTTTGTCTATTCATGATTTGTGTGATATGGGATCAAAAATGCTACTGGCACAGGGAAACAATACGCAACCTGGCATTTATCTGCTTCGCTTTTGAGATATTAAATCAATAACTAGTAATTTTTTCATAAAGTTTATTTATAGATGAAGAGTTGGATGGTAGGTTAGTTAAATGAAAAATAGATATGTTTGTATTCACAGGTTATCAGATTTGAAAATAGGCCTGTTTTATTCCAGGAATTGCATAGAGAATTGATGTAAACTAAACTACCAGACACTATTAATGACTAATATATAGTTGTTTCATCATGTTAGTCTGTATTTAAACAGTCGTCAGTCTATTTAGTTATAATCTTGTGTTTTAAATGTTGGTGTCGGGCTACCTTTTTGTTCATGGGTGGATCAAGCATTATTCTCTCTTTAATACTCATCTTCTTGTGGGAAATTTATTGACAAGAAAGTCTGGGACTTGTGCAGGGATAGAAAAAGCTCTGTGTTACACAAAACAATTACACTTGTTGCCCACAGCAGTGATATTCTCCAGACCAGATTGGGGCTTTTATAGCTCCATTTATTTAAAGTATGCATTCATGGCTTGAAAACCTTTAATCCACTGCAATTAGGGCTCTGAATCTGATAGCCAGTGGCTCCCGTAATGATAATCAAACCAAAGCCACTATGATACCCTGACAGATAATCAGCCGGTGAGTGATTCAATATCTGCCTCACTCTGTTTTTGAATGGTTAGTGCAGTTGCAGTGGGTCACAGAAAAAATGAAAATCAGTAAATGGACTTTGTGTGCTATAGTTCAAAAAGCTATTGGCATTTCTTTGCCATTAGCTGAAGGTCACCACAGGTTCCTGCAATATAAACAAAAGTAGATTAAACAATCGGTTTGGTGCAATTAAATGTCTCATACTCTAATTGAATTTATTGATTGTAAATGTTCATATACCAGAGAGAATCCTCTTATTTCTTTCTTTTTGGGGGGTAATTAGTGCCTATTTTTTATTTTAGCCATTACAGTTCATTTAGCGTTCTCCTATTGTATGTGGAAGAAAATGTGGAAAAAACTATCCATTGTTGAACATCTGTGGAAACAAGATGGGTAATTTATGAAACAACGCAACACATTCTCACTCCCAACAGCAAAATACTGCAGCTTGGTCAGTGGTCCTATGCTTCAAGCTGTGACGCTGCAGGTAACCCTCCATAATAAATATGCAACTTCTGGCTAAACTTGTAAAATAAAGGCAACAAAACTACTTGGTTAGATTTAGGAAAAGATCGTGGTTTGGGTTAAAATAACTACCTCATACCTTGATTCCACTGAGAATGCCACATCTGTGATGTAGCTTTGATCCGTCCTCCACATGGCTTCGTGCCCCACCAGGAACATTTCAGAAGTGTTCAAAAGAGTGTTTTGGCTGCCTGATTCTGATGACTTGGTCAGATTTAGTTGATTTCATTTCCATTTTTCCTTGATTTTGGCGCTTGTACCATGGTGGAATCAAGAAGTTAGTAAAATAAGTTAACATACATCATATCATTGACTTGATTTCACACGGACACAGACCCCGATCTCATGGGTGACAGTCCTGTGTTTGTTTGACCCACCCCACCTGCTCCATATGCTAACGTTCTCGCTCTTTATACAATGTCATCTGACTTTGGCAGCGCATCAAAACATAACGCTGGAGGGTTACCATCAGAAATTATGCAAGAAGGGTACTTACAGCATCATGGTTTGAAGTGTAGGGCACTGACCAAGCTGCTGTATTTGATAGACGGGGTGAAAATGGGCTAAAACATACTTGTAGTGACTGCTCTTATATATTATCAGCCTGCTTTTGAGTCTGTTATCAAGTTGATTGGCCTTAATCAGGATTAGAAATATTATTTGTGAGTTTACTACGGAGCCCTTGCAGATTAAAATGACCCTCAAGGAATATTCACATGATGGAAGTAATGTTTATATAAAACAATAAAAAACATAAAATAATTAGCATACTTTAATACTGACTTTGATGCCAAAGGAATTAAAATGGGAGTGTTATCCCTCGTATCTACTTGCAGCTGCTACAAGCTGAGTATTCAACTAAGCGTGTGAGGAAGAGAGAGAGATGTGTATGTGTTGGATAAATGGTTGCATCCCTGGCCATTTCATCTCTACAGTGCATTGATCCCGTTCATCTTAACTGTACACCTGAGGCACCACCAGACTAGAGTGATCAATACCAAATCCTTCTGATCTAACATTACACATGCTCTTTTTCTCTTTTTTCTTCCTCTGTGTGCAAACATACTGTATGTGTAATGGGAACTCTGTCCGGCTTTTTCTCACCTCGCTGCTGAGAGCAGTCCAGATTCCAGCACAGAGGCACCGCTGCTCTAAGGCCACATCCAATTCTGTAGCTCGGCCACACTCTGCACGATGTTTGCTGTTCGCGTCACACTGTAATTGCCATCAAACACAGTCTTTCACTCTCTTCAAAACAATACAAGATGTAAACACATTTGAGTTGTTTTCATGCTTCTTTTGAGGGAACTCCCAGTCAAACAACTATGGCTCTTTTATAGGGGAAAAAAGTATGTTTGCTTACTCAGCTCAAACAAATGCTCCACTATTCCACTGCTGATATTGTGGATGTTTTGTATGACCAGGGGAAAGTGTGTGTGTGCGTGCATGTGTGTTTGTGTGTGTGTGCATGTGTGTGTGTGTGTGTGTGTGTGTGTGCATCTACATCTTTGTGTGTCTTTGGGCTTTTTCTGTCTTTTGGCTGTGAGCTGGAATGGACTGGGTTTGTTTCTGTCTGGACTGATAAGAGGAAGCCGCTTACATCCCTCTCTTATCACTCTGCTCAGGGCTAATATCCCTTTTATTTTTTCTCTCTTTTTCACTCATTGTCACCCTTTGTTGTTGGTGGACTGGGAAGAGGTTCAGCAACTTATCAACTGTCTCTCTCTTTCTTGTCCTTCATCTTCTTGCCTTTCTTCCTTTTTCTTTTCCCCCCTCTACCGTACTTAAAGTCACCAGCGTATTGCTTTGAGTGGCAACAGACAGGAAACTCATCAAGAGATCATGTTTACTCAGAAGTCAGAGCAATTTATAATTAAACATTTAAGATTCATCAACTTTTAGCTTTTTTGAGGTTTATGTGTGTGTGTATTTGTATGCGTTATCTCCACAGAGCATTTTAAAAAAGATAACACTGCCAAAGTAGGTTTGAACACCCTCCCAATACACACACGTACAGACTTAAAATGATTTTAGTGCTCTGATGGGAGCAGACGGTGGGATGGGATCAACACGCTAGATTTAAGTTTTCAATAACCTTGGTATCTTATGTCCTGTTCTGCTCTCCTTCTTGATGACTTTCCCTTGGCGTGGATTGCCTTTCCAGATGTATTTGCTGGAGAGATAAATGGATTTCTGTTGCAACCTGTGATGTGCTGTGCTGCCTGCCTGTCATGTAAGAGATGCAAATTTAAGGCTGTATTCCCAAGGATAAAAGAAGCGCACAGCACATGGGTGTGGACATGTTTCAATCTGCACACCTCACAAGAGAACACATGCACACAAAGTAAACACATCTTAAAGATAACACACACAGATACTGTGTGCATGCACTCTCTAGCCAGGAGGCAATTCTGGCTGCTTTCATATGTATGAACTTCTAATTCAGCCATGACTAATGTAAATTATACCATATACACATAGTATTAGATAAATTCACACAGTTGTGTCAATGTTTTATTTGTGTATTGAGGTTATATGTTCAACTTTCCTCATGCAAGTTACCACAAGAACCATCTCATTCAAACAACCTACTTTACTGGCTTGTAAATTGCCTGATTGATGATACAACCATGTTCATGTGCTCACTCACTCTCACTGACTGGGTCAAATAACATACAGTAAGTCCAATGCTTAACATGATACATTTAAATACAAGCATTTTAATTGTGTGTGTGTGTGTGTGTGTGTGTGTGTGTGTGTGTGTGTTACTTGCTATGTTTTAACTGTTCTTGCATGATCGTCATTCAGTTTCCATAGCAATCTCCACCTGTATGTGAAAAGGCCTATATTTATCACAATCACCCACAAATTAATTTCATGGGCCCTTCTTTTGGAGATGGACAATTATGAGGGAAAAAAATGGGTGAGCATTCACAAATGAGGAAATCAGCCGAGTGGAATATTTCTTCAATTTATTGCTAAAGAAATTATAAAAATAAATGTACTGACGACTTCAATGAGCATGAAAATACATTTGCTGAAAAGGGCCAGGAGAGACTAAAAACACACTGCTGTCATTCTGAAGTCACGGCTACCAGTATCAAAAGCAGCCAGCAGACATAAACCCCCCATTACATTTTATATACATCTGTACATAAACACACGTTCATGTAATTTTACACATGTGTAGATGCCATGTCAAATAAATTTCCAATAGCGATAAATGAAACGAAGCCTTTACAGGACACCTTGTTGTGATTACTCAACTGGAATTACACAAAGTCTGAGGCAGTGTTAACATTACTTCACCTTCAGTGGCTCACTACACACTACAGTCTTACATTACATTAATTAATCACTACACACACACACACACACACACACACACACACACACACACACACACACACACACACACACACACACACTATATTCTCTAGTTATACAACAGGATTAAGTGGCATCTAATGTTTAAGTTAAAGATTACAAAGATGTTCCTAGTGAATAATTTTGCTGTGGATTAAACAGAATTTTAAATTTTACCAGTTGACTCATCTAAAAAAAACAAAAAAAACAAACAAAAAAAAAAACACTCAGAAAACACTCCAAAAATATTGCATGTATTTAAGAGCCAACTAAAACCGTTAATCACATAATTAACCATGCCTTACATTAAATGCTACTGAGATGTGTGGCACTTTGCACCATGCATTATGAATATTGCTCTTTATCCTACCAAACATAGCAAACACTCTGGCACTGTGTATTCAGGCTGAATATATTTTATTAACCTTTGGAAGCCTTTGCCTTTATGAAAGTTGAGTGGCATCATATCTTGTGCAGTCATTACTGTGATGAGTTTCATTATCTTTTCAGACTGAGCAGGATCTCAGCATCTGCTGGTTGGGGTGGTAAACAATAACATATTGGTTTGCCAAGTGTGGCTAACATTACACCAACTGCAGCATGCTCTCCATGCAGGTCAGTGTCCACATTCTTAGTGGCCTGTGCTAAGACGCAATGAGTTACAACTTCATAAAATATTGATAATTAGTTTATCAACTAGTATTTCTGGTGCCAACTAGCAAGTGTAGCAACATTGACTAATTGCGTACATCCCTAATTACAATAAACAGAAAATTTGCCCCTCACTCTTCAAATATGTAGTAATACAAAAAAGTCTGTCTCTAGAGCCAGTGTTTTGTTTATCCGTTCTGGGCAGCTATATGGCATAGCTGTACAACATGGCAGACTGCGTTGAAGAGGATCTGCTCCCTCTGTAGATATGAACAGTGCATTCTCAGGTAACAAAAACCCAATTATTCTTATTTTCAGGTGATTATAGACTAATGAAAGCATGAGCATTATATTCCATTTCTTTCATATTCTGCCAGTAGGTCCCACAGAATATTACACACTGGTCCTTGTACATAAACAAGCACACGAACATGTACTCAACATTGTGCCCCATGAGTTCTTGTTTATCTTCACGTCCACTTTGAAGCATCTGATCTGTGCAGAACGTGAATCACATGAAACCTATTGATCCGTGCCTTTCATCCTCAACATATATGCTGGATGTTGAAAGCCACAGTCGATCACGAGACAGGGGGTTCAAGTCATGTTAATCTTATTGACTACTTGAAAGGACGCAGTGATTTAGTGAATACGCAAGCACTCCTGAACACACACTCACACTCACACACACATCAAGGAGCATGCCTGATTGTTTGATGTTTTTTATCCCATCTTGCATCAAAGCAATATTTCTTTCAAAGAATGTGTCCTCCTGAAAAAAACATATGTTAACCATGGCTACGTGCCACAATAAGTGGCTTTATTATTGAATTATAGAAGTCTTGTACTTTTGTTATTGATAGTGAGATTGCCTATTTGTCCCCAGTCCCCTGTTCTTTGTATACCTGGATAGAAGAAGACAGTCAATGAATTCTCTGTGTATCATCTCTTCCCTGAAGGTGCACTCACTAGAGAGAGGGAGGTAAAAAGTAACTGCAAGACGTGGGGAAGTATACTCTGAGCTCACTTCTTTTCCTTTTAAACTAAGTAAGGCAGAGAAATATTTGAGAGGATATCTGACAGGACGGACAGAAGAATGTTTCAGTAAATCAGTGGAGTGCAAGGTTACATGGTTATCTTGCACTCCTCTTTGTAGCCACTCACCTTTGTGTCTGTGAAGCTCTTTAGATGAGGTAAGTGATGAGGCTCAGAGAGGCTAAAGAAGCAGACCTGTGAGTGAAAGGAAACCAGCAACCATCTATTAAAAATATCTTGGCTGGGGAAATGAATGAGTGAGAATAAATGAGAAAATGGATGAGTAATGCTTGCTTGTATTGCATCTGCAACTGTCGATGTGCCCCTAAGCAAGACACTTCAGTGCCAGTCTCCAAGTGCTCCAGGGTCATTTTGTACTGACAGTGTCTGTTTTTTTTTTGTTTTTTTACCAAAAATATAACTCTTTCAGTCTAAGTTTATTGGACACTAGCACCATTAGAACGATTCATTTCTGTTAATTACACCTTTAGTCTGAAGTCAGTCCACACAATACCTTAGAGAAATTCTTGACTGTACAGCAGTAAGTGACTGGTCAATAATGAGGAGAAAAATATCAACATGTTTGAGGCCATTCGGGCTAAAGATGCCATCTGGCTATATTTGCATTTAAATTATGAAGGCATGTACTCTCTGTAGGATAGTGGTCTCTGTCCACTTAATTACAGTGATTATCCTTGTGTCTGGTTTAAATGTGTCTGCTGCATTATTTCTAATCTCTATTTTTGACCATTTCCCGAAATTCTTGCTGTATTTCACTGCATCATATCATTGTATCATTTTATTGTATACTTGATACTGCAGCATATCACTTTATGTGAGCCTGAAGCACCCTGTAAAGTCAGATTTATACTTTTGTTTTGAATCTCTACTATATGTATGGCGTGGCCTGTACCCTATACCAGTGGTTCCCAAATGGTGTGCTGAGGCACACCACTGTACTGTAAGGCAAGTTGAAGTCTTCCTTGGGATTTTGTGACAACAATACATTATCATTGCAGTATACAGCTAAACAAAAAATTATTGATGCGTTTTCAATTTACTTTATTACTATAGTAGTTAGTTTTCACCATGTTGCAATTGCCGGATGGGGGGAATTATTAGATTGTGCTGCATTAAAGGCCCTGAATGATTCACAACTTTTATTTCCTACCTGCACTCCAGAGACTCTGGTTGGTTATGTTGGTTATAGAAGTGATTTTGCCTCAAGATTTTGACTTGTCCTTTGGTGTGCCTTGGGTGCAAAATGTTTAAAAACCACTGCCCTATACTGTAACCCTACATGTACTGCCCCAGAAATGTAACTACAGGTCACAGCGATGCAGACCAACTGTGATTGGTCCACTTCCTTGTCTGTGTCGCTCATGGGCTGGACGAGCACAGAAAATTCACCCTTCTTATGCCTCAATCAGGTCCAGTGCTTGAACACACCATCTCCTCCATCGTCCTCTCCCTTTTCTGTGTTGCCATAATTTCAGTAACTGTTGTTCAGCATCTTATAGCTTCAACTCCAACATGATCAGCTCAGTTTCAGTCACCATTATTTAAGTAGTAAGAAATACATGAAGAAACTCAAAACAGTGGCACAGAAACCCCACCGCCAACCTGTGATAAAATGTGATAATTAATACGCCTTTAGTTGGAACATTTACATCTACCACCAGCTTCTTAACACCATGTGAGGGTATAGAAAATTACAATATCAGCATTGCCTAGTGGCATTTTAAACAATCTACTTCTATCAGTAATTTAATAATTGAGCATATTTTGGTGTTTCTGAAAATACATCCATGGCATTCAATTGATTTTCTGCTCAAACTGAAATCATAAGTCACACTCAACTTTTCAAGTATGCAAGTGCTATGTAAGTCAAAAAAGTTTTCCAGAGTTCTGCACTGACTTCCAAATAAGGATCAGTGTGTTGCATCTTGATCTTTATTTGCATTCACTTTTGCAGTTGTGTGTGTGTGTGTGTGTGTGTGTGTGAGAGAGAGAGAGAGAGTCTTTCAGTTTTGCCAACAGGTTTTGAATGCATTATTTTGTTGCATACTTTGTTCAGTGAATATATTATTTGATAGGTGTGTTTTTTGTATGTAATACTGGATGAGAAATATCTAACACTATTCTGTTTTTTTGTCTCTCCCTTCCCTCCCTCCCTCCCTTCCCAAATCTTCTTTTTTTTGTCCCATTGCTTCCTGTTTCTTCTCCAACAAGGTAAGAGCCAAGTGTTCAAATGTCTCCTACACCTGTTAGTACAGTGTCATCACATTGTCAGCACCTTGTCAGAAATCTAACATGACCGTGGTATTTCCTGGCCCTCCCCACACGAAAGCAAAGTTATCTTTAACAGTGTGATTCTTTTGCTAAGGCTGCACAGACAAGACAAGAAATCAAAGCACTCCTACTCTTTCCCATGTCTTGTGTGTGTGGGCCTTAGCAACATTTTATAGCCTCTGTTTGAGGTAATCAAGAGGCCATTACTGCTCCTGCTGGGATTTGAGCCTCTTAATTTCTTCATTCCCTTGGAGGGGAGATATTTTGTGCCATGTGGCAGCCATTTTAAATATGCTGATACCATGTCTGGACAGGTTGGTTTTAATTTGAGCTTTGCTGTATCTGTTATAGGAAGTCTGGCTGTTTTATTTTTAAAGAGAATCGAGGGGGCTGATGCGGGGTGAGAGCATTTTCCCCCAGTGAAACGTAATCTTTTTCCGTTTGAGCAGAAAGAGGTGATATTCATCTGTGAAGTATTTATGAGCTTCACAGCTAAATGATGTATAATGAAAAACTACCCTTTAATGGTTTACCAACTTTTACTGTGGAGGCTCATGGATAGACGAACTCATGCAACAGTTCAGACTGTTTCTATTCTTCACAGCTTATTAAAAACCTGCTGTACTGACAAGCAAATCCCGATACAGAGAAACAAGACTTGTTTGCAGGCTGCAGTCATTTCATTAGAAACCAACAATAAAACTTCAGAGGCAATGGAGTGTCTCTTTGACTGCTGCCTGTGCATCAGAAATGAACAAAAGAAAAGAGCTCACTTCACTCTGCTCTAATATTTCTAAATTAAATGACTTCAGTATTGCAGTGTCCTTCTTTAACTTTAATCGTGTTTTTACAAAGGTTGTGATTTTTCCTACCCACCTACACTCATTATGTCAGGGCAATAGACTACAGGATGTTAGCATCCTGAAGTGTGAATGCCATCCTTATTCTTCCCTGCAGTCTGAAGGCTGTTGCATTTAACCACTGAGACAGTGTGCATCATTAAACTCTATTAAAAAAGCATTTTCACACATATTACTCACATGCCCGCAAAAACTGTGAACAGTGTGTTGAGGATGATGAGCTTGACTTACTATTAGATTACTCAATTTAATGGACTTTAAACAAATGTATCAAAACTTACTTATATTGCCCTTGTCTTCTGTATTTGATAATTTTTCTGTTTCCTTTGATTAATTCTATTTTGTTGTATTCTCTGCTATTATATTCTGCCTGCCACTGCCCTATTTGTTTGCTGTTTGGTTCTTGATAGTTTTTGTTGTGTAACACTTTATTTGTTTGATTTGAAACACACAATTTAAGTAAATCTTAATTTACTTTGTTAATTTACTTTAAAGAAATTTTCCTGTGACCAAACATTTAGAGCCTACTTTTACTTTGGAAATCCAGAGAGGAAAAGCATTTCTTCACTGACCTGCATGAGTTAAAAGGTATACTGCTGTTGAACCTCTCAACAACACGCTTGATTACAGTTAGGTGTGGTTAGGTGCTTTCTGTTATAAAGTCCTGCACCGGGTCGGGCACCTGTGGATACCCGCAAAAACATTGTGTAATGGGTAAATAATATATTTCTATAAATTCACGGGTGTGGGCATGGGTAAGAATAAGCTAATTGTGGGTGGGCAGCAGGTAAAAACTAAAATATAACAAACAATCCAATAATATACTTTCTCCCCTGAAGAAATCAGAAATTAAAATGATTGTGCAGTATTTCTAACATTTACACCTGCTAATACAGTAATATCAAGGCTAATGAGCCACCAGGATTTTATTGTAAATGCCTACGACAAAAACCTTTGACTGCACATCCTGCCAAACAATTGGACATCGCTGTTTGATCTGTCAGTTTGATCTGTCAGCAATGTGGCCTAGCTGCTAGCTAAAATGAATGACATTAAGGCAAAAATAGCCAGTGGAGAGAACCAAATTGTGGACAGTCCAGGCCAACTCTTGACGTGTGGAAGGATTTTTGTGCGCTTAAGACCATGAGAATAATGTCAGTGGCTCTGCTGCTTGTAAAAAATTGAAAAAGTATTAGCTTTTGATAGCTGCAAGCTAGTCCCATCGCACTATGGAAACACATCGACAGCTGCAGGAGCACAGGTGCTGCGCCAACACGGTGCGGGTTCAGTGTCTGGGGCTTATATTAACGGTTCCAGGTGGGTGGGGATTTGACTTAAAGATAATTGTGGGTAACGGGCTGGTTCTGGTTCTCAGCTTTGTGGTACTCTTTTGTGTATTCCATAAATAAATTATCCTGGAGGTTGAAAAAGCATGTAAGCCATGTGCTGAATGGTATCAACATAATCAGCTCTTGGTTTTGGCTGAAGCTAAGATCCAATGCTTTCTGTTTTTCATCTATGATAAGGACACATAATTTAATACCCTCCCCTTTTCTTTACTCAATGTCTTGTCAAATGATTGAATCATACACAGACACATGCACACACATATCTTTCCAACCCAATAGGTCATCCACCTGCTGTGCTACATCTGATATTCTGGCACTTTCTCTTTTCCTCTGATTAGCTCAGAAGGAAGTGGCTGAAGGCCAGCGCCACTGTTGTTGTTGCTGTTGTATGTGTGTGTGTGTGTGTGTTTGCGTAGGTTTAGTAAGAACTATCCCTCTGCTCTGTGTTTTTGCTTCCTGCTGTGAGGGATTTTGGGAGGTGCGCATGAAAGGGATTTGCAAAGGTTCCAAAAGACAACACTCAGACAGACACATGCACACACATACACACACATATGAGCACACAGACACAAACACACTTCCCTTCTCCTGACTTGAGACATGCTCTGATTACCTAAGATAATCACCTGCCATAATTATCTTTGATGAACAAACTGAATGAAGCACTGCACAGTATAATAGTGTGCTATTTGAAATGCAGAGACTAAACTCTCAAATTAACAGCAGCCTATGTCATTACCACTCTATTGTCATGATCAGTTTAAAGTGTTCAGACTTCTCATGTCCTTTGTGTAGGGGTTTTGGTAAATTGAGCACTTTTTTAGCATTGCCACATGATAAAGGTCTTCAAGAACCCGTTACTTTAACAGTGTCTTTGTTTGATGAGACCAGTGCAGACAGTGACCTTTAGTCAATTAACTCAAAATAAATCTCATTATGTCTCCAGTTAATCTTCACTGACAGGTTCTTGGCTTTTAACTTGGGAACAGTCAACAAAATTAGATACACTTTTGAAAGACGAAATGTTCACATCTCTAAACTTAAATAATGTACCGCATAAACAATAGATAAAAGGTCAAAATGATGTGATGTGACACATTGAAATCTCCACAGAAACGTAGACACAATTAAGGACACAAGCAAAATAAAGTGTTAAATTTAGTTTCGATTATACAAGGTACAAAACAGTCATTGTTTTGTAATTGTTCCTCATGGTGGATATCAGGTGCAGCTGAAGGGAGGCTTCTTTAAATCTCCGTTAGGCCTACAAATTGAGAGTTAAGGATTTTAAAATCCTGATTTATTCTGAAATGAAGAACTTAAAGCCTAAATCTACTGGCTACAATGTACTGACAAAGCTATTTTCTGGCAATGTTAGACAGACTGCACAAAGCAGATTAGGCTGCTGTAAATGAATAACCTAAAAACATTAGGAGGAGTTTAACAAGAGAATGCTCCACTAAAAGCAGATTAAAGCTATTGATGTTTTCCCCCAATTAGAACCTGAGGCAAATATTTTACTCACACTCTCTTCTCTTTAGCTTGCACTTACAACAGGAATTATTATGTTTTCAGTTCTTCCTGCTTGTGCCTTTTGACATGTAAAACTCAAGTCTGCTGCCAGATGGTTTTAGTGAAGAAATTAACTATTGTACATGATGCTCTCCATCTTTGCTTCCCAAACATATGGTTGGGACCCAAACAGGTCACAGACCTGTTATTTTGAGTCTGCAATCTACAGAGTGAATTGCGTACTGCATTTTCTCAAATATTGACAGCATGGAATTAGATGACATAAAGCAGCTCTCAGCATCTCCTTCAAGGGCAAGAACAACTTTAAAACACAGTAACAAAATACAGCAGGGGTAAAAAATGTAATAACCATTTCATCAATGTTTAACATATAAACCAATTCAAAACTAAAAATTAGCTACTAACGTGCAACACTAAAGGTAACATTTGTGCTTTGGAACCTTGTTTTGGAAAGTGCAAGTTCATTATGAGATGGTGAGAGACTTAACATTACACTCAGCTACTTTATTGCTGTTATGTACTTTTATAGTGAAATAAATACATTTCATGTGCATTTTAAATTAATGGTTTGTTGTGTTCTTCATAGTTTATAGATGTAGACATTCTGGCAGTTCATGATGTATTTTTGTTAGTTTGGGATGCGGGGTTAGCAAATTTCTCTTTCGGGCCCCGAGCTGACAAAATTTGGGAACCCATGCTCTACAGGATGTGTATGCTTCTGCTACATTTTTCATATTTAGTACCTTTGACATCATAGCTCATCAATGCCATGCTTTTTGTGGACTTTCACAACTACAATCTTGAACATCATCTTCGTAAGATTAAGACAACTAAATATTTGCTGTGCTGGATTATTTTTTATCAAACAATCTACGAGCCTCAGCAAAATGAAATCACGTGAAACAAATGGCTGCCTGCCACAAAGAAAATGAGTATTAAACAATTTGGTGTCATTTGGAGCAGCGATAATTGTAAGTGAAATATAAACACTTTGATGATGATTGGCTAAACCATGCAAAATGCAGTTTTAGATACATTTATGTAGGAAAAAAAATGTTGCTGTTTGTCTGCTGTGCTCACCAACGTTGCAGACACACACATGCTCACACAAACAGCTGTCTGTCTCATCACTCCAGTGACTCTCTTTGACATCACTGGCTATGCCAACCCAGCAGTTTTGATTCCTCCATGGCTTCACTCGTTCTTCTCTCTGTATCACTGTTATTTCTATATATTTTTGCTTCACTCCATCTCCCCTCCACCTTTTCATTTCCTCCTCCCTCTGCCCCTCTCACTCTCGTTATCTGCTGTTCATATCTTTAATCTCTGGTCTCTGTTGCTCACACTTTCTCGTAGTGTTTTTTCTCTTTGTTCTTTGGGGTCATGGGTGAATATGTGTCTGTTGTTTGAAGTGAGAACAGAAAGACAATGTGGCTGAAAGCCCGGGTCAGTCCATTTGGGACTAAGGGATTCCCTGTCTATAACGGCTTTCCTTTATACCATAAATAACACCACTATGGTAACTTTTGCTCCATGGTCGTCCAGATCAAAATCTCCACCACTGTCTTTGTAGAAATATAGCTCGTTTTGATTCATTAATAGGGGAAAAACATTATCATTATACTTATATAGTATATATTTAATATACTTACCAATTCTTATGATATGGTCAAACAAAGTGAATATAAATGCATCTCTTAGCAGAGAAGCAAAACCTTTTTTGCCTCTCTTCAGGCTCTGTTAAGTAGGTCTGCTTCTGTGTGATTTTCACCACTCCACTCTAATCAACGAGTAAAGACATTAGACACCTGCTGTGTAAATCAGTGACGTTTGCTGAATCCATCCAGCAATTAAAATGGCTAAATCTGTGACACTTTTCACCCTCACTGTTCTTGATTTCAAGGCATTATTAAATATTAGTCATACTCTCTTCTATTTTAGTCCTTAAGTTTTTTTTTTCCTGAGTTCATATCTGCAGTTACATGGATGCAGCCAAATAAAATTTATATCTCAACAGCATAAGTTCAAAATCACCAATCAAAACACTTTATAAAAAGTTGAATAGGTGTGAAATATGTGCATAGATATTCCTTAAATTCAAAACATTCAAAAACAAACCATATAGGTTTTTCAAAAAATGTCTCAAACAGTATGAGCATTTTCTCAGCTATGGTCCCAATGATTATGGTCATGTTTGGGCAATTATGTTTTGTTATCTCAGGTCCCTTAGTTCTTAATTTGTTCTTCTTAAAATAAAACAAAAGAGAAGAAATATACAATGACAAAAATCAAAATCAAAATGAGAGTCTCTTGTGTCAAAATAACATATACTTTCACTTGTACACATAAACATGGCTTGTTTACTGTACACATTCTTGGACAAATTACCCACAATTCTGTTTTGACTTCAACCACCAGTCAGAAGACAGTTTGAGATGATCTATTTCAAAACACTAGGAAAATGGAAAATAGTATATTTTTGGTGGCAGTGGGAAAAGGTTCTGCAATAATTGTGGTTAAACACAATGTAATTCATGTGATCTGAGAGAAAACTTCTGTTCTGCTCCTCCTCTTGGCTCCGTTTTCAAGCTTTAAAAGATCTTGTCAGTGATGAGAGACTTTGGCCAATCACAGGTCTGCAAGATTATTGTTGAGTCTTTTTTCCAAAATGTCAGTGATTGATGACCTGGGAATGAGACTCAACAATCAACTATGTTTCTCCAGAAGTGACTACTGTGTGTTCAAGCATATTACAAAAAGGTGAGGTTTTCTTCTTCCTTTTACCTCTTCTTTTAGCACCCCCTCCGCCATGCATTAGCACCTAAACAGCATTAGGCAGGCTCTACTTCCCTGATTTGACAACTTGTGAATCTTTGTCATTTGGAAGCTGTTATTTCGACTAACACACTTGGGTGGGTGGTCTTAATTCTTAGTTTTGAGTTCCACTTTCCTTTGTTTTGAGAAGAAGAGGTGAAAAAACATGGTGAAATCATTGCTGGAAGCGGCTAATCACTGTTAGAAGTCTAACTGTTTAGCACCGCATATGAGTGGGACCCCCTGCTGCTGGAGTGGGCCGAAGTCTGATTCACACACCACACAGTCCTACACATGCAAACGTGCTATTAGAGAGATGTGTGACTGTGCTTGCGTGACAATCCCAAGTTAGACTTTTATTTCATGAGCACAAAAGCCAGCCTCTCCAGGGCATCTTCAACTTGCTTGAATTATGTCCTTACAAGAACAATAACAGCACTGGTCATTTGTTTAAAAAATAGTTAAAACTACTAGTGTAGCTAATGCATTGGTGAAGTGTTTCATGTCCTACCTTCCCCACTGCCTAGCAACACCGTTCTCTGCACTGTGAAAGCGCAGCTGAGTGCATCAGTGGGTATGGTGAAATGTGCAGGGACTTAGAGGAGGTCTGGCCCCAGGATGTACAGCATACAGGCCTCCTTTTACACTCGAACCTCGCAGGGCAGTGGGAGCCCTTTAGCCTTGTGAGGCAGTCCATCTAAGGGAAAGCTACTCTGACAAAAACCTACAGCTTGGCAGGCACCATGGCCATCTCAGCTCTCTGAGCTGCCATGAAAGGACACCAAGCTGGACTCCGTGTGCATGAGCTGACACCCACTTTTAAACAGCCAGCGTGGGAAGAGAGAAAACAAAGACCAGCAGCGACCGGAAAGAGGTGATAACAGCAGGTGCAAGATGTCACTAGGAGCTACAGTCTCGATTCTGTATGCAGGCTGCTCAGGACCATGAGTTGTTGTTGACCTGAGGAAACAGGACCTTTCGGGGGTGCCCTGAGTGTCCAAGCAGCCCTCTTTAGTGATAGCTCTGCTTGCTCCACATGGAGGAAGGCCAAAAAAAGGTGGCCTAAACCCAGCTTGTCTCACCCAAACCTAGATGGCTAATTTTGGTAATTTGGCATCTCAAGAAAATGGAATGAATGTACTGCCCTTGATTCATCACCAGTTCAGGTATTTGTCCTGTCCCACGTGTGGAAAGATAGCAGATTGGGCTCCACAGCCACCTTCAAGCTTGTAAAAAGACTGATGAACATCCTCCCCTGATACTTGCAAATGAGGAACAAACCAGTTAAAACAGCTTATTTACATTTTTCCTCACACTTGACCTCTTACAGTTATGCTAATAATTACTTCCTTAGCAGAAGCAAAGAGTGGAAGTTGAGTGATATTATAGTGCCATAAAAACTTTAAGTGAGGAGATCTGCGTGGAGGATTATGTGTAAAGATTGACTTTGACACCAGACACCACAGCCTGAAAACTCCTACCAACAGTCCAGGTCTGTTTTATTTTTGTATCCATGACCAATAACCAAGTTGTTCTAGTTTCATCAACTCAGACCACACGGAGGCAGACCAGAAAACCGTTCTGCAAATCACTTTTATGACAGGCATATTGGTGTCCTCAGAAGGCAATGTTAAATTTCTCACTCTCTCTTTTCATGTAAAACAATTAAATATTTCAGGGTACACATGATTTTTGTGATGACTACAGTCCTCCTTGGCCCCAGGACCTTGGTAAATGGTCTGTAACTTACTTATTGCTTACTTGGCATCAGAGAGGCTTATTTTTAGCCAGCAGAAACGGATGAATCATAGGCCCTCAAAAAGCAGCTTTAAAGCCTCCTTTTTTCCATGAGGCTATCATGAAGGGAAGGCGCTAAACAGGGCTGGTTTTAACTTCATATAATGATAAGGAAGGAGATGAAAGCCTTCTAAAATGAATTTTGAATGCCTTTGATCCTCTTTTATCCATACATAATACTGACATCTGAGCACTTTGTGCATAATACTGTGAAAATGTATGGAAAATGTGGAAATGCACATGGAGACAGATGAAACAAAGAAACACAGCAGTATAGTGTCAGTTACAGAGTGAACAGATTTATTTTCTTCTTTCAACTTAAAATTTCGTATTCTCAAATGGATACAGACAAATGCTTATTCAGAAAGACAAAAGTAAGTTGTGGTGTATGCCACCTGTTTTCAACCAAACTCTCAGTGTGCATATATGTATTTTTTCATGTCCAGAGATCTGCATACATCACCCACTTCAAGGTTATAACATTGATTTCCAAAGTGTAATGTTGGCCTCTGAAAAAAAGGTGAAACAGAACAAAGAACTAACTGGGGGACATACATAGCACAACATTTTCTCCTTTGGTTTTCTTTGCCAAAAAAACCCCTGATGATTTCATACCCACCAGAGTGTGTTGGTTGATGTGTCGCAACAGTCAGACTGAGTAATTGTTCTTCCCTTTAGATACAGCAATCTGGTGTCTGGTTTGAATGCCCATGGCACTGGCGATTTATATTTATTCCCAGTGCTCAAAAGTCTATGTTATCACAGTATTTGAAGAGGCTTGAAAAACAACAACTTTTTTTCAGAGCAAGATCTTTAACTGATTAAACAAGCTATAATCTTAAATGTTTGTCACAGCAGGGCTGTAGAGGCTATGCCATGTGACGGAAGTCACACACAGTTACACCCACTGAGTGGCAAAAAGATGACTGAGTTCACCGTTCAGTTTGAACACCACAACAACATGTCTAAAATGGCAATGAGCTGTTATGTGATTGAAGAAACAAATTCAAGAAGAATGTGGAAATATCTTTTTACGGACTGGAGAAAACTAAAGAAAAGAGAAGCAAATAGATTGCTGAAATTAACAGAAACAACTTGAAACCAGGCACTGTAATGTCGATTTGTGGTTGCCATTTATGTAAAAGGTATGTTGGATTTTTGGGCAAAATCATACTTTTATTAGTATTTAATATATTTTATTTATACTCTGCGTAACTGAGCTTCACTCCTGATATAACTGCAAACATTAACACTGCTGAATGCAAACATGTCTCTCCAATTATGTAATATAATTTTAAAAAATATCCGTACAGACCTGTCCACATACAACCAAAATATTCATTGATGTCCTTGTCACTCAGATGTCACCAACAAATTCCACCTTAAAGTAAAGTTATGACTGTCCAGGCTTTAGTGTGCCTTCTTTGCTTGGTGTAGATCCGGCACATATAACTGTCAGGAAAACTGATTCCATATGACAATCTCCATAAACTCTTGTGTTTTTAATACATTCTAAGGATCCCTGTCGAGTCCACCTGCCTTTAATTTAAGCAGATAATCATTTGGTTTACTTAGGTTTCGCAGTTTCCCCAGCCAACACCAGCCATGTTGCAGGATGTTTTGCCGCACAGTCAGACTGAAGGGGCGTGTTCCAGTGTGAAAGTGACATCAGCGTATACCCTCTATAACACTCAGCAGCCATTTGACAAACCACATCGCATCAATCTGAGCCCCTTTTAGCAACAAAATAAATATACTTGCTGTGTGTGATTCACACCCTAAACAAGTCTTGCTCAGACCTGCTCTTTCAATTTTATTGGACCAGGCTTTTTACATTAAGAGACTGACATTTACAATATTCCTTGGGAAAAGTATCACAGTGTATAGACAAGCTGTTGTATGTGAATGTATGGCACTTGTTTCAAATAAAGCATTTCAAACCCACCCTTCTGTTTGAAAAATTGCACCTTGCTTGTAGTCAAACAAAGTAATGGAACCATGTTAGAAACCGTCCACCCTGTTTGACTCCAGTTTGAATTGGCAGTAAACAGCAGTTTATGTGAAGCGTTGCCTGACTTTTGTCCCATGACTACCTTTTTGTAAATCACTTGATGTTTGGATATTGTGGATCATCAGCTCGGGTACTAAGTAGCTCCATACAGATCAACCTGTGATGGGAGAAAATTCATTTTAAAATGTCCACGTGGCTTCTATAGTGAAGTCTCACTACCCAAAGACATCTCTCTGTGTTTATGAAACTTTATCATAAATGCCTTGCGGAGACATTTTGAGAAATAACAGACTATGCACAATCTAATATTTATAGTATCTTTGCACCGGAGTGAAAAAAAAAGTCAGGCAAGTTTGACAGCGTGTGCTTGGTAAAGACCACATTAATTTGACAAACTTTGACCAGGGGATGTGCAAGAAATAACTCCTGAAGCTTTTAGTAAGCAGAAAAGTTTTCTGAAGGAAACCCAGGTCACATAAGAAAGTTGGTTTGGGGTTGAATTTTTAGCAGAAAAGCGCTGAATGTGCATGTAGGCATAAATGCTACAGTGTGGTGTGACACTAACACACGGGCACATGGGCACACACACTCAGCTGACCGCCATACTGTGTACTGTTGAGTCAAGGGAACAAGGGGAAGAAACCAGAGACATAAACCCCCAACAGCAGGTGCTGAATAATGTAGTAGAGAAAGGCGCTCTCTCTCTCACACACACACACACACACACACACACACACACACACACACACACACATACCTGCCTACACCTGGTTTTTGGGGTCTAGGGGGCATGAAGCTGGCATAAGGCCCGCTGTGCCTGTCAGAACCAATCAGAGCATTAGGCTGAGGGCTGGCATTTACAGCTGATTTGTCAGGATCGGCGGGCCCATGGGGTTCGGCCAATAATAAACCTCCACCTGTGGTGATGGATCACCTGTGACACAGCTGGCCACACGAGGGGAGACATGGCCACTGGCATGCTTTGAGACAAGACAGGACCAGACACAGGAAGGAGGGAAGGGAGGGCGAGAGAGAAGAAAGGAGAGCATGCACAGAGGAGAGTTTACCCTCCTGTTTTGTACCTCACACTGTCCTAAAATAGTGTCTGGAAACCCTGCATTTCAGGGGAGTATTTGGATTTACAGTAAACAGAGCCATGCAGATTTGGAATAAAGTAGAGAAGGGACTGGTACAATCGAATATGAGTATCAGCGCCTGATATTGACATAAGGAATTCATTGGGTAACAGATTTGCATCACTGATCTTCATTCCAATCTAAATATGCCACGTGTTCACCATGTGTTTTCTGTTTGTGAACGCTATGTTAAGAAGCTGAATTGAGAGCTTAGTCGTGCACACCCCATAATGGTTGAAGGAAGCCATTACACAAGTTACATTCATAAACTACACAAGCTTTCCAGACTGAAATTTACTTCAAGCCTCATGTTGTCTTATGTCAACAAAAAAGAGCACTGGTATTGGTATAGTTATGAAACAGCAGATATCAAAATTCAGTTATCAGATAGGAACTGAAAGAAGAGGATTGGTACATCTCTAGGATAAAGTGCAAAGATTTATCTGCTATGTCCTCCCAGTTATTCAAGTGATTTTGCTGTTGACCTAGTGACTCATGCAATGTAGGAGCAGTAAGTAAAATTTTGACTGTTACTACAATCATAATTAATATGCTTAGAGGAGGTCTGGCTGCATGTAAATGAAGGATTATGACAGTGTTGATGAAGTGTGATACTTTTGTTTAATTTGTTGCAGTCATTTGAGGATAATTTTTGAAGCTGTGAGCTAAAATTAGTTGTCATACAGAAGGTGTTTACCCCGCTGTCATTAAAAAGGCCTTCAAAAGGGAGAAACAGACAGCTTTTTCGCTGTCGATCTGCTTTTTAAATACGTGAACACAATAATGATTAGCTCAATTTCTGCCTTTTGACAGGTAAAGGGAAGTGACTGTAGGCAAGCTCAGAGACAAGACATAACGAGACAGGAAGAGAGACAGAGGTGCGTGGGATGTTTGCATGGTTGGAGACCAAGTGAGGAGGATGAGAGGAGGGGAAGGGAGAGAGAGGGCTATGCAGAATTATGTGCAGAATACAGAAACAGTGTAGGTGTATCTGGTGAAATGAACTCCAAAAACATAGCAGATGTAGGACAGTGTCCAGCTATAAATATGACTCACTCTGTATGTCTTGTGTGTGGTATAGGCCCAACAGTTTAGAGGAGCATCAACTGTTGACTGTTGTTAAGGCCTGACCCACAAGGAGAGTCACAGATGGGGGATTTACTGTAAACAATGAGATCATATACTCAAAATCACTTGAGTGTGATACATATTCATAGCCTCATATCACACTGAATTGTAAACTCGTTACACTCCATTGCCATCTTCAGTCTGACATTGCCTGCACTCTAACTGATTTCCCTGGAGGCGGGGCGATTCGATTTTCCCTAACCAGTCACTAGAGACCAAATGTATACACCTGTCTCTAACGTAATTTTAAGTTGACACTGGTGCATTGCTGTGCCAACATACTTTGTTTTTGTCCCAACAGTCTATGGTTTTGTGAGAAAGTGAGTGTGTGAGGGCTGGTTTTGTTACTTCAGTCAGCCATTAAGTGTGTAAATATTCTGTGTGTTGTGTTTGCTGCCACAGAAAACAAATAAGAAGTCCCTGTAATGTTGCTACAGGGTCTTCATGTACCCTTTACAACAGAGTTTATTCAGGCTATGAAACGATAACTAGGAAGCAGCTATGAGTCGGGCTAAAGACAATTAAACATAGGCTTAAACTGGAACTTTCCTAAATATGTTTAGGAGCTGCATAGATATCTGACTTCTTAGTACACCCCTCTGGAAACTACTGCCAGAGTAACAAACACAATCAGCAATCAGATGATCAATCATGTGTTCTTTTGGCCATGGGCCAACATGTAGTTAGCTCTTAGCTGCTAATCATCTAGCTCTGCTGTTGCATAAACGCAATCAGATATTTCTGTGGCAGCAAAGACAACATACATCCTTTCAGTAAGTAGGCCATGGCTACACATATGCAAATGACAGGGAGTGGCGAACAACACCCATGAGTCTTTGCTATTGGCTGAGGTTGTGACTTTGCCCTCCCAAAGTTCACCATAGTTGAACTATCTACATACTTCTTCCTTAGTTGACTTAAAATAACTTCCATAGTGACGTCTATTGTCCATAGCAGCCACCACTGTTGTTATTGCTCCTCCTTGGACCTGCCGGATCGTGTCTAGAAGGGAACCCTTGATTTGTGAAGGTCTGAGGTTTGTACATGTTTTTTCTTCATTGTGTGTGTTTTACAAACTAATTATGTTTGATAATGTGACAGTGTTGTGGTTAAGATCTTGGCAGGGACAAAAAACACTTGGGCAGGATTAGGGAAAGATCACAGTTTGGGGTAAAATGATCACTCTCCAAAGAAGGGTTCCTTTCTAGGCATAAATCCTCTGACACACAGCTTGACAGCCCTCAACAACAGCTTGATAACAGTGTTAATCCCGCACCATGGCGCCGATTGGCTAATCATTAGTCCCCCTGCGGTGCTCATTGGTCAGTCATTTTTCAGTTGAGAAACCCTTGTTACATGTCACGGATCCAAAGTTTTGGACCCACACAACCATATTCACCAACTGGTCTCACGTTAACGCTCCACTTGTTGCTTTAGCAGCTTACATGAATACCTGGACTGGATGTCCATGCACACACAGACATTTACACTCCTGTACACAAACATGTCCACACACACACTGACAATCTTAGAAACCCGTACACAACCAAACTCAGAGCCTTCACTTAGCTCAGTGCCTTGTCAGTCCTTCAGTGTCTTATTTTAAGTAGCAGTCATCAATAATAGATGTGCTGAGGGGAATAATTGATGGGACACACAGCTTCCTCTAATGCTGCTTAGTTTGACGGATGAAGGGACAGCAGGAACCCTTTGGTGAAATCGTCCTCCACCCACCCACACACACTCGTATACACCCACACTTAGTTTGATGGATGGATGAACAGCAGTAACTCTGCGGTTGGATCTTTTTCAGCACTTTTACAGAAGTTATTATCTACATCATTGAGAGCAATATTAATAAACTATCGGTCAGGAACCAAATAATGGGCTGCAGTCCTCATTCTATGTATGTCAAGAGTGAAAGGATGTTTGGAGCCTGGGGCGACCGAATTTCCCTATTATGAATTTTAGAGTTGACAGGCCAGCCCAGAACTGTGATCTAGATTGCAGCACACCTAAGTAGATTGCATAATTGGCATAGTTAGACAGTTATTTGCATAATTAGACCATGGCCACTGGGGAAAAAAGTTGGTGAATGACTGAAAGGTGCTTCTTAAAATTGGGTATTGGGACACCTGAGACATAGTTTGTCTTGAAACTATTTTATAAATTATACAACAGCACACATACACTATGGAACATCTGTTTTTATTGTCCCGTTTTACGTTAATTAGAGTTAAAGTTAATGCAGAATGTTTGCTGAATGAGTAAGTGTCTGTGTCCTGAGAAATCATCAATAATCGTTTAGAGGGAGTAAATGTTCATAATAGTTAATCGAGTCTGAACTCCAACTCCAGAGTGTGTATTTTCCGAGCAGTGTGTCTTGGTTTTCAGAGTAACAGGCTTAGCTTTACACTGATTGACAAGTGGCAGTTATAAACAGCTGATAAACTTTGGTCGGTGTCAAAAAATAATGTTGCACTTGTCTAGTCTTTGAGTGTGGGGTGAAGGGGGTGGGAGGAAACGGCTTGCTTCAACCACTGATCATATATTAAGCCTATTTAATAATTGTCTGTGGCTCCAGTTTTCTATTTGGACACCAGTGCTCATTGTCGGATGCTAGGGCAACACACACACACACACACACACACACACACACACACACACACACACACACACACACACACACACACACACACACACAAACATGTCACAAGTCAAATCCTTTCAGTCACGTACTGAAGGAGCAAACACTTGATACTTAGAACGCACAACAAAACATGAACACTGTCATTAAATATTGGGGTTTCAGAGACAAATAGACTGCAAGGTATTCAAGGTTTCTTTTTCATGGCAGCATTCAAACACTGAACTTGGCCTCTGTGTGTCTGCTGTAAAGCAGATATATTATTAAAATCCCTCAGAGGGACACATGACCCATTGAGGACCCAGACACCCAATTGGACCATGCATCTTTTTTCTTTGTATTTGTGTGTGTGTTGAGACTAGGGGAACTAAAAGAGCTCCCTCAGCATGGAAAAATCAGCTTGCCTTCGGAGATGTCGCTGTCATTTTATGTGCAGCGACATCTACTAGCTACTGCAAGGCTATTTCAAAACTGTGAAGAGGGCACAGGAGGGTGTAAGGGAATGCAAGGCCAGAGCATAAGAGTGTGCTTTAGTGTGTGTGCGTGCGTCTGTCTGTGCCTGCATGTGTGTTTGCCCATGTGAATCTCTTAGGGTATTGTTCCCTCTCCAGTTGCAAATTCTAGCACAGCCTAAAGCCAAAAACAAAACATTATCCAACATGTCACACAGCAAAAGAGATATCATCTGACTCTTTTCCAAGAAGAGAAACCCATTCTGTCTTTCCCTGAGCACTAGTTTGATACAGAAGATGTTTTAATCAAATATGTTCTTTTTGTTTTTTGGCACATAAGTGACCAATGATGAACTCTTCATTAAAAAGTATAGGATGTAATGTGCTCTTTTTATTTTAAGGTACATTTGTGCTTGTGTGTACATGTGTGCACATGTGTGTGTTTATTTGTGCTGAGTGTGTTCTATATGGTCTAAGCTATGGTAGACATGGCTGACTGCTCTGGAGTGAGGCTGCCATGTTGGAAGAACAGTCACGCCATCTGGCAACTTGCATACGCATCACTTCAGCTGTGTAGCATTTGTGGTGCATGACTTGTAAACAGATTTTTCTATGTACACATATGTACAAGCATAAGCAAGTGGTTGAGATTGTGTGTGTGTGTGTGTGTGTGTGTGTGTGTATGTAAGATTGTGTTTGCACAGGCCTGGTTTTAATACAAATACTCAGTTTTGTATGTTCACTTGTGCATGACCAGGACAGATTGAATGTGTCTGTTCCACAGTTGGCTGGTATTCGTGTACATCCTTGTGTGCATACGATGCATATGAAACTGTGTGCCAATCAAGGGCTCGTCACAGTTAGGACTGGTTTCTCACTTTATTCTGATGCTTCACCTCACCTGAGAAAGTACAGGAGTCAGTGATGTTTTTCTAAAGTTTTATGTGTTGAGTGAGTGAGTGTTTACCTGGGGCAACCAACCAACTCCATAAAATCAGACATGAAGTATTTACAGCATTTCAAGCATGAATTGCAGTTGATGCTCATTTCCTATGGACCACAAACGAACATACATGTGAAATTATTCTTATAACTCTTATTCTTATTATATTATTCTTCTATTAATCTTCAAATGTCAGTACTCCTGAA
>JAJHUR010091078.1:0-12728 GCA_027495735.1 Lutjanus campechanus
GATGTTCTCATATGGTAGGTTGGAGGACAGTGAGAGTCGTAGAGGCTTCCTCACCCTCAACACACACACACACACACACACACACACACACACACACACACACACACACACACACATACATAATACATTCATGTCAGTATCACAATGGAATAATGGCAGCAACAGTCACGTAGTGAATACACCTCTTAAACGCAGAAGGACAAATCATTTGTGGACTAAATGTTCTGTTGTCTGTGAGTGATGCGCTGTGTTCAGGTTGGGTCACATTTTGTCCTTATTTTTCATCACTTTGTGCTGAAATCCTTGATCCTCATCCTGTGACAGCTATTTTTAAAAAGCAGTTGGTGCTCTTGGATAAATATAGCTGCATTTGCTTCCAGTTTAGACAGAAGTTGTCCAAACCCCCTCTTTTGTTCAAGAGATCAGAAACTATTATTACTAAAAGACCGTGTACAGTAAGAGTCTCAGGAGGCGTTCAGGGAAACGTGGTGTCTATTTATTGAATACTTTTTCTCTGAAGGGACTGAGGATTATTAATTTACGAATAATAAAAAAAAATTAAACTAACTATTTTGATAATCATTTCACGTCATTTTTGAAATATAATAAAGTCAAAACTCTCTGATTTCAGCTTCTTAAATGTGAATATTTTCTGGTTTCTTTACTCCTCTCTGACAGTAAACTGAATATCTTTGAGTCGTGGACAAAACAAGACATTTGAGGACGTCATCTTCGGTTTTGGGAAACTGGTCAAAATTTTTACCATTTTCTGACATTTAATGACCCAAACAACTTATTGATTAACCAAGACAATAATCGGCAGATTAATCAATGATGAAAATATGAAAATAATTGTTAGTTGCAGCCCTAAAGGCGTTACATTATTAAAACTTTACATTTGTCTTGCTTTGACTTCTCCATCTGCTTGAATGAGTTTTTGTCGAAGCTCAGACTGTTGACTAATGTGGCCAAATCCATCCTGACAGTGTAAACTGAGTGTGTGTCTGAATGTGAAACTGTCAGCTCACTCTCATATACACACTGCAAAACCAAATGCTCACGTTCATTATTTGTACAAGTAGAGAAAACTTAACTTTTGTTTTGAGATTCTACTCACTTAAAAGTTTTGAGTGCCAGCAGAATTTTCTTTCTTTTGTGTCTTTTTTTTAAAGACCCCCTCTGGTGAAAATCAGGTTTTTAACCTTGTTAACATCCATGTGGTGTTTTTCAGGTGTTACAAGTCATGTCAGGGGTGAAATAATCAGTAAACACCATGTCTGAGCATTTAAAACATGACTAGAGGTGGACTGAAAATGAAATACTATAAATACTACAGTTCTGTTAACCTGTTAAGTTGGCTTTATCAATAATTTGAATTTAACTGTGATCAAAGAGCACATGTAACATAACCTCCACCTTTTGAGTTCATGAACCGCCTCAATATATTTGAGTTCTCCTAACTTATTCAGGTTTACAGTGCAGTCCTAAATCTACTCCATCTGTGATTTGTGATGATCTGGACTCAGAACTGATCACTTCAGCGTGACCTGATCATGATTCTGAGCTGCAGTCCAGCCGGTGCAGCGTGGGCAGTGCTAATAAGCCGAGGTGTGGGCCAGCTGTGATGGAGGTGTTGTGGAGGTGGGTGGTGTACTGAAGGGTCAGACCTCATTAGGATTTCAAGTGACACTTCATTAGCAAAACTTGAAGACGTGTCAAAAACCTGTGTGTGTCTAACAGCGTGTCTTTAGAAACAAGGGGACATGTCCACGTGGCTACAACCTCACTGCAGTGACAAGAGCCTTAAAGGACCAGTGCGTAAGATTTAATGTCATCTAACCACGAGGTACACACGCATCACATGCTAGAGGCTACTACTATACGAACCTAGAAGATCTAAGGCAGCCATTGATACCAACCATGTCACCATGTTGTTGGAAAGGGAGATAAATAATGCCTCAAAGTTAGGTGAAAGTTTGATAACGCAAGAAATGGCAAGGCCATTTTCAAAGTAGTCCCTTGACTTCTCACCTCAAGATATCTAAATTAAAATGTGTTCTACAGGTACCCAAGGATCTCCTCGTTACAGACACGCCCAGTTTTTGCTTTGTCTTGTTACGTCTTTTACGTAGTTTTTGTCTTATTCGGTCTTGTTATGTAATTTTCGTCTTGTTAGACCTTTTCTGTCATTTTCGTCACATTATGTCTTTTAGTTGTTTTTGTCATGTTACATCTCGTTACACTGTTTTCTACTTGTTACGTCATTTATGTCATTGTTAGCCTTCTTGCATCTTTTTATGTTGTTTTCATCTTGCATTAAAACTAAAGTAACAAGCCCGTTTTGAAAATGTGAGGAGCAGAAAATACACATATTTGTATTAAAATGTAGGGAGCAAAAGTAAAAAGTTGTCAAAGTACAGTACAAAGTACAGTATTTGTACTTTGTTACTTCCCATGTCTGACAATATATAATCATTTTAGTTATTGTTTTTGTTTAAGACTGTTTTTGCACTATGCACTGTGACATTTCCCCCCGGGGATAAAGTAAAGTATCTATTTACTGTAGTGCACACAGGGCCATGAGACATCGTGAGACAGCTGATAAAATGAGGACCATGTTATATCAGTGGTTAAAAAAAAAAGTAGCTAGTGATCAACATGTTTTCCTTCTTCACTGGTGAGTTGAACCTACTTTGAGAAGTAGAGGTAGATCCCAATGATGAGGATGAGCAGGAGGATGACGGGGATGAAGACAGCAAATGCTACTTGAGCCCCCTCCATTCTCAGGTCTGCAGTGGATACTGTTGGAGAAAGAGAAGAGACATTAAATACATTACATACTGAGAGGTCAAATGCTGTCATTAATTTAATTTACAAAAAACTCTTCTGCTGTATGTGTGCATCATGTTTCATAACCCTCAGCAGAGCTGAACTCATTAGAAATCACTTAGCTGACTTTAAATGTGAAAAATAAATGAAGGTTAATTTTTTCTAATAGCTGAAAACATGTTGGGAGACTTTGTGGAGGTTTTCTTTCAGCTGCAACACAGGAAATGTTGTTAGTACAAAACTCTTCACGTAGACTGAAGGTACTTGCAGGCATAAAACTTACCATCTAATCTGTGCTCGTCATAATCCGCTGGGTGAGCTGAGGAGAAGACAGGAACCGTGTTAAACATGGTTAAAAGGCTTAATGAATAAATAAAACACAGAAAACACAAAAAGAAAGAAAATTTAAAAATACAGCATTCAGTTATAGTGGCTATTATGAGTATTAAAAAGCAATTAAAAATCTCCACCAGAGTTACTGGAAGAAACAGATCAGTATTAGTACAGAGTACTCAGAACTGCAGCCATGAAGCAGATCACCAGGATGTGGCTAAAACCTGGAAGTCCATCAGTTATGGAATCAAAGAGAACGACTATTTTTAGAGTCAGAAAAGAGGAGGAAGAGCACAAAAGACGGTGGTTTAAAGGGATGACTTATGAAGCCATTAATGGATTTAATGAATTAAATAATTAATGAAATGAAATACACTCACTATATTAAAATCATGTACAAAGGGATAAAGGCAGATCTTGGGGAAATATATAGACATGTTAACTTTGTTTCTTTCTTAATTCTGCATTAAATTTTTCAAAGTTTTAATGCAATCGTGCAAGTTTGATTCCATGTATGTACAAACATACAGAGGTCCAGAGGTGATATATGTATGTATATGGATAAAGATAAAATCATAGCTTTTGCTGACATTTGCATCACTGAGGATATATACATACATACATATATATACATATGTATATATATACAGTATATATATATATATATAGCACACAATGGGACGTTTTGTTGGTGCACAAAATATGTTTAGTAGCAAAGACAGGTCTTTTCTTTTCTCTATCAACATTAGTACACAATGTTTGTCATATAGTTTTGGTTACATGTACAGTTTTATAAACTTTCATTAAATTGTATTAATGTATCTGGACTGCCAGCTATTTATTATCTATTTGATATATTACTAGTTAACTTACATATAATTACCAATACTAAAATAATACAGTTAATTGAGTATTAAAGGGACAGTTCACCCCAAAATCAAGAATACATATTTTTCCCCTGGCCTGTAGTGCTGTTTATCCATCTAGAGTTTTTTGATGTGAGTTGCAGAGTTTTGGAGATATCAGTTGTAGAGATGTCAGCCTCCTCTCCAGTATAATGGGACTAGATGGCACTAGTCCTGTGGTTTTTAAAGAACCAAAAATTACATTTGAAAAACTCATTAGCAGCATATCTTTACAGAAATCATGACCTGGTCCACAGACCTTGTTGTGAGCACTTTCATGTAGGAACCAGCTGATATTTGCTTTGAAAGGAGCAATATGTAGCCTGTATGTGTGCAATATGAGCACTGCAGTCTAAATATTGAGTTAGAGCCATAGACTGTACATTAAACAGGTTGTTTTTCACGGTTGCTACAACACTAACCCTCGTGAACCAAATGCTCAGATCCATAAACCCATATCAGCTCTTTTGGTTAAACTCTAAACACATTTTTACTTGCAAAGACACATTTTGCACTGTGATGCATTTCTGCTGTAAAGTGTTGAAGACTGGCAGCAACACAACCACAACTGTCATCATTTATACACAACTCCTCAAAATTCTTCATACTTGTTTCTAATTATGTGAATTACAGTTTTCCACAATTGTTTAAACCCTAAAATTGGAACTTTAAATGCAGTGACTGAAATCTGAAACTCCAAAACCTGCAACACTGCAGCACAATTTCTGCACAACTCTGTTTTCAGTTCTATGTAAATCAAACTTCTTTCAAAACAACGCACAGCTTGAAGTACTTACAGTGTACAAATACTTGCCTGAAGTACTTACAGTATACGGTATGTTCTGTAATAAGCTGAAAATATGCATTTTTACAAAATGAAAATTCAAAATGCATTAAAATACATAAACTTGTTTCCTGTGGCTACATGTTCTGAGCACTGTGTTTTCCATGTTTAATGTAGTGTGTACTGACTGCCCAGACTGGCTGTGTCTGTGATCTGAAAGCATTGTGTGATTTTGCCAGAACAGTCAGAGGTTTTGTGGCTTAGCAACTGTGAAAAACTACAATATATGACTTGTGGTTGAAGCAAGTTGTTTCCCCTCCTTCCCAGACACAGCAGAGACAGGCAGGCTGCAGGAGCTCTGCAGGAGCGCAGGATGTAAGCAAACTAATGAATTGACATCAACAAGTCTTCCATTGTCAGTTGATCAGCTGTTTATAACTGTCAGTGTCAATGTAAAGTTCAGCCTGTTATCCTGAAAACAAAAGCCCGCTGCTCTGAAATAACACACTGGATGATGAGTTCGGTGGCTGCATGTCTCAAACCACATTAACATTTTTGCTCAATTTAACAGTTAAAAACATCTGCTTCTTCTAAAGATTGTTAATGACTTCTTGTGACCCATAATCATTAATTTAAACTCTGAACAATGTGAATCAAGTAGCCTCCTTGATCTCTGATGATATAACATGGTCATTTTATTATTTATTACAGTAAATATATTACAGATTCCTCCTTTAATATGAGATCGAGCACAACATCCAGTTTAGACTTGTTTGTATTTATAAGGTCGGTGTCATACTGTTCATGAATGCTTATAATGCCTTTTGCTGTGCTTCCCTACTGCCCTAGTAAATAGTAACACTACTGTCAAGCTGATCGGAGGTCAGGTCCAATTTTTTAATTGGCTGGAGTTTTGACACACTGCACTTCTGTGTTAAACCTGCGAGCACAGAGCAGAGAGGCTGGTGTCATATAAGATATAATATGAGACCATCAGTAAGTGTCAGTTGATGCACAGCAGTCGGGCTGTGAATCCTCAGAGAATCTAAAAGCCACATAACAAACACACCCGTCTTGGGCAGCGTCCTGACAGGTATGTCCTCAGCCTGCCTCTTTGTCTAAAGTGTCCTTACAGCACCGTCTCCCCGAGGTGCTTTGATCAGGGCGCAGACTCAAACTAAAGGCCACTCCTTTGTTATTTCAGCCTCTAGACTGGAACAACCTTCTCCCAAGTGTCACGGCAACAAAATCCACAGCCATTTAAAAACAAAAAGCCTTTTCCTCTGCAGCGATCGCTGTGACTGATGTGTTTTTCCTGCCTTTTTGAAACATGCTCGCTCTTCTTTTGCGGAGCTTCTTTCTTGTTTTGTGAAATTGTCTTTCAAACTGTCAAAGTCGGCTGCAGGAGGCACTAAATAATAGAGGACATTTAATGGATCAAGTGACTGTCCAAATGAGACAAAACATTCAGATCCATGTCAGGTCAACACCAGACTGTAATTGCAATGTCTTTTGTATGATGACACTTTGAGACACTGAACGAGGGCAAGATAATATCTTCTTCCAGCAAAATGTTTTTACTAATGTCAATATGAACACTTAAACTTTGGCTAATTTATGGTTTGGTTATTTTAATTTTGTCTTTCCAGCACATATTTACAGTGTTAGTGTAGAAGGATAACAAGCTTGATAAACACATAAAACCAGAAATGATAACAGAAGAACACACATACAGCCAACTAAAGAGAAATTAAGTTAAAAGGCACAATCAAAAACACAATAAAATATATAAACGATATATACAGTGTTATAGTAATTTTGCTGTTCTTTACCATGTAGTACATTTTGGATTTCTGAAACAAAAGGCAGCACGTTCGCCTCTCATCCCCACAGTCTTTCCCAATTAAAACATTGCAGCCAACCAACAGTTGGTCGGAGGCTGACAAAATTGAAAATGTAAAGTCTGCACAGAAATACAGGTCATTTTTATGGATTATATTGATGCCGAATTAACAAAAGGACTTTCAACATTTGACACCTTTCATCTTGTGTTTGTAAAGTTATGTGTTTCAGTGGACACATAAAGAATTGTTCATATGTCACATTTCTTAAAGGGAGTTTGGTGTAATATTCTCCCCAGGGAGCACAAGGGCTTCTGTTTGGACTGACTGAGTAATAATGTGTGTTTGTATTGATTACTGATGGTGGCTGATCACACAGATATGCACTTCAAATACAGATTTAACTGCATCTGACAGACAGGGGCTGGTAACTAGTTGAGACAACAGAATATAAAATGTAAAGTTTGTACAGAAATAGAGTTAATCTTTATGGATTATATTAATGCCACATTGACAAGGAGACTTTGAGCATTTCACACTTTTTATTTTGTGCTGTATGAAGACTCAAAGAATTGTTAA
This sequence comes from Lutjanus campechanus, assembly GCA_027495735.1. Lineage (NCBI taxonomy): Eukaryota > Metazoa > Chordata > Actinopteri > Lutjaniformes > Lutjanidae > Lutjanus > Lutjanus campechanus. The sequence goes on from JAJHUR010091078.1 coordinate 7,272, forward strand.
TATGTCATATTTCTGAAAGGGAGTTTGGTGTAATATTTTCCACAGAGCACAGGAGCTTCTGTTTGATTCAGACTGTTAATGTTAATACTGTTAGTAGATTTTTTTATGTTTTGTCACCACTAAGCTGCAAAAATGCTAAGTCACCACTTAAGTATGCTAAAGTTGGTTGGTTAATGGTTTACAGTGTAATAATGTGCGCTTGTAATGATTATTGATGGTGGCCTATCAGGCCAAAGTGGCCTTTGATGAATACAGATTTGACTGGATCTGACTGACGGAGGCTGATAGGGAGCTGAGGAGACAAAATTCAAAATGTAAAGTTTGCTCAGAAATACGGTCTCTTTATGGACGATACTGATGCCGAATTGACAAGAGGACTGTCCACATTTAACACCTTTTATTTTGTGTTTGTAGAGTTACATGTTTTTGTGCACACGTCAAGAATTGTTAATACATCATATTTTTTAAAAGGGAGTTTGGCATAATATCTTCCCAAGAGAGTGCAGGAGCTTCCGTTTGATTCAAACTGCTAACGTTAATAATGCAAGTATTTTTTTTTTAATGTTTTGGCACCACTTGGCTGCAGAAATACTAAGTGACTGCTAAAGTATGATGAGGTTGGATTTTTTTATTGGTTTACAGTCTGTATTGATTATTGATGGTGGCTGATTAGGCTAATTATCAGCTAATTGTATTTGTAATAATCACTTATAGTTATTGCCCCAATAAATATGTATTTATCAAAAGCCAAAGTACCCTTTTACTGAATCTGACCAAGCTCCAGGCCTGACACATGGATTTAAGGGATATAACTTTGTGAATGTACTTGTAATATAACATGTAGAATCTGTTCTGTGCTCTAACAGTTGAGGAAACATGGAAGCTGCCAGGAAGCAGAAGGAATCGTGTAGACTTGGTCTCACTTGCGCCTCTTGCAGCAGTTAATACAGCCTGCTCTGACAGTGCAGCCCTTCATATAGAAAAAAAAAAGAAATGAAATAAATGGTGTGTTGTGAAAAGTTGACACCAAGAAGTGCACTGCTGTGCATCAACAGTCTGAGAGCGACCGGAGGGGCAGGAGGACAGCTGAGGACAGAGACACCGCCGACACTGACTGAGAGGAAATGTTCATTCTGAGCGCATTCAGCCAAGGCCAGAGCAGGACACTGCTCAGGGGCCTGGAACCTCAGAACTGTGGGCCCCCAGCAGGTCAGCCTGGCCATGCAGATAAAGGGACAGTTCACCACAAAATCAAAACTACTTATTTGTCCTCTTACCTACAGTGCTATATATCCATCTATACTGTTTTGGTGTGAGTTGCAGAGTTTTGGAGATATCAACTTTACAGACGTCTGCCTTCGCTCCAGGATAATGGGACTAAATGGCACTCAACCATTTAAAAGAACAAAAAAAACCCAAAAAAAACAACAAAAAAAACCCCACATTTAAAAAAAAAACAGTAATGTCCAGAACAATGCACTATTTAAAGTCAACTCAATATTACAAAAGCTTTTATTTTTACAACCTGTAACTTAGAGCTGCAACGATTAAAAAATTATTAATTGATAATTAAATGAACTGCCAACTATTTTTATAATTAATCAATTGTTTTAGTCATTTTTTTAGGGAAAAAAAGTCCAAATTCTCTGATTTCAGCTTATTAAATGTGAATATTTTCTGTTTTCTTGACTCCTCTCTGACAGTGAAGTGAATCTTTGAGTTCTGGACAAAACAAGTATGAATCTTATAATTGAATATACATCTATAAATATAACTGAGATTTAACCACTACTGAAATCTTAATGATGAAATATAAGTTGCATTGATGTTATAGTGATGTTATAGCTTATAAGCATTCTCACTATTATTCTTCTATTCTTCTACTTCTGTACCTTTTTTGTGCTATTAAAACCATTCAACTACCAAACTCTTCAGCTCTTTTAGGACACTGATACTATTACTTTAGAACTTTTTCACTTCGATAGTTTTTGCGCTGTAAAACTTTTTTTAAACAAATATTTACAATGTAAGTCTATGGGAGAAATCCTCAAACTATCACTATTACTATTATTAATATTACTATACATTATTGACTGCTTCCATATAATATAGAAACCACTTGTGTAATTTTTCTGTGTATATGTACTATGTAATGAATATACTAAAATTCTATGTAAATTGTTTTGGCAACAACAGATTTTGTTCATGCCAATAAAGTTATTTGAATTGAAAAAAAATTTGACGGTACAGCTCAAAGCGCATATTCCATTCTGTGCCTTTGATGGCATCATCAGTGACATCATCAAGTCTATATACATATATATATATAAGTATGGAGATAGATTTGTGTCTTTATTATTCAATCAAAAAAAACTTAACTTCAATCAAAAAAAACATTTTCAATCAAAAAAAACTTAACTTCAATCAAAAAAAACATTTTCAATCAAAGAAAAAAAGTGTTTGAATGCAAAAAAATATTTGAGACCCAAAAAATTGCATTTGAACACTTTTTTTCTTTGATTGAAAATGTTTTTTTTGATAAAAAAATGTTTTTTTTGTATTTGGGCCATAATATGGCCCAAATACAAAAAAGATGACTTCAATCAAAAAAAATATTTTCAATCAAATAATAACTCACTTCAATCAAAAAAAACATTTTCAATCAAAGAAAAAAAGTGTTCAAATGCAATTTTTTGGGTCTCAAATATTTTTTTGCATTCAAACACTTTTTTTCTTTGATTGAAAATGGTTTTTTTGATTGAAGTTAAGTTTTTTTTGATTGAAAATGTTTTTTTTGATTGAAGTTAAGTTTTTTTTGATTGAATAATAAAGACACAAATCTATCTCCATATATAAGCCAGCATCAGCGCAGACATTCAAATCATTCTGGAACTTTTAGCAGGTGACACACGTACGTGAAAAGCAACAGCATTTCTTTGAGCTAGATTTTTACTAGCAAATGAAAATGAATCACGCAAGGTATTCAAGATGGCAAAGTACTTCTGGTCCGCGGGCAGCCTTTAATCGGAGGCAAGCAATGCCCAACAGGACTTTCTACAAGTCCCGAGCAAACCGTGAGTGGACCCAGCAGGAGCGTCCAGGGGATATAGAGTGCAAGAAACTTCGTCAACAAGTTTCAGACCTGAACGACCAGCTGGATGAGATGAAACAGCAGTTAGAACGACAGACGAATGAAATAAACAGGGGAAAGGAAACAAAAGCAGAACTGGAGAGGCTGGAAAAATACAGCGATCCAGAGACGCTCTCCACTGCGAGGATCGCCACTATGGTGAGAAACAGAATCAAGAGAACAAAGATGAAAGATCTGCAAAGGGATTTTGAGGAGCTTCAGGTGGCATACATAAAAAGCCAAGAAAAGTTCGAAGCTCTCCTGCAGGCGGAGAAGGACAACAGCAAGCTTGTACAAGACGAATTGACATGGATCACATTACACCAGGACCACTTCAACAGCCAGGAGCAGTTAACAGCTGAGCTGCAGGCTGAGAGACTCAAGAGCAGTCATCTCCAAGAAGAACTGGAAAAGTTCAAAGCTCCACAGCGTGACATTTGCCAATGGTATGAAGCTGAATTTGCCACTATCAGGCAGCAGGCTGAAATCGAGAAGAAGGCAGTCCTTCAGAAAGAGTATGAGGAGCTGCACAAGGCGTATGCCCTCAGCCAGGAGCAGTTCACTGCTCAGCTGGAGGTGCGTGCCAACGAGAACAAACGTCTCCAAGAAGAATTGGAGAAGGTGACAGGCCCTAAGATGAAAAATTATGAGGCTGATGTCAATACAGCCAGAGAGCAGGCCAATGCCCTTCAGCAAGAGCTTGTGCAAGAAAGACAGGCTCACAAAGCCACAATTGCACAGGGCTGGATGGTCATTAACGACATGAAGGCAGAGCAGGAACACCGCTGTCAAGAGCTGGAGCAACAGATCAGCATCTTGCAGCAAAATGCCCATAATATGGAAAAATATTATGAAGAGCAGGTCGGGGAACTAAAAGCTCAGCTCAATAGTCAGATCTTACTCACACCTCTGATCTTTCTGCTGAGCTTGAGGCTGACCGGCCTCCCCGAAAAAGGGCCCGGCGTGAGGAGAGGAGCTGTGAGCCATGTCAGCAGTCCAGTGTTAATGTACCGGACATCAAACATCTGAGGGACACTCAAATCCCAGAGAATGACACAATCAAACCAGAGGTACCCATACAAGCCCGCCGCTGTCAAGAGCTGGAGAAACAGATCAGCATCTTGCAGCAAAACGCCCATAATATGGAAAAATATTATGAAGAGCAGGTCAGGGAGCTAAAAGCTCAGCTCAGCAGTCAGATCTTACTCAACTCTGATCTTTCTGCTGAGCTTGAGGCTGACCGGCCTCCCCGAAAAAGGGCCCGGCGTGAGGAGAGGAGCTGTGAGCCATGTCAGCAGTCCAGTGTTAATGTACCGGACATCAAACATCTGAGGGACACTCAAATCCCAGAGAATGACACAATCAAACCAGAGGTACCCATACAAGCCCGCCGCTGTCAAGAGCTGGAGAAACAGATCAGCATCTTGCAGCAAAACGCCCATAATATGGAAAAATATTATGAAGAGCAGGTCAGGGAGCTAAAAGCTCAGCTCAGCAGTCAGATCTTACTCAACTCTGATCTTTCTGCTGAGCTTGAGGCTGACCGGCCTCCCCGAAAAAGGGCCCGGCGTGAGGAGAGGAGCTGTGAGCCATGTCAGCAGTCCAGTGTTAATGTACCGGACATCAAACGTCTGAGGGACACTCAAGTCTCAGAGGATGAAACAATCAAACCAGAGGTACCCATACAAGCCCGCCGCTGAACCGCCCATCACACCCGCGGAACAGGCTGAGGCCCCAGAGGAGAGGCGTCCAGAGGCAACAAACACACCTTCACTCTGGGAAAGAACGCGTCACTTCCTGGGGCTCAGAAAACCAGAACGGTGAAAGAAAAAAAAAAAAAGATGAGAACATGGAGTAGGAGGACACAGATCTGATCACATCACATCAGATCAAACTAAACCAAACCATTATTATTTTTACTATTATTTTATTTTTACTATTATTAATATTACTATTATTACTATTATTATTATCATTATTACTATTATTATTATTACTATTATTACTATTATTATTACTACTACTACTATTATTATTATCATTATTACTATTATTATTATTACTACTACTACTATTATTATTATCATTATTACTATTATTACTATTATTATTACTACTACTACTACTATTATTATTACTATTATTATTATTATTATTACTACTACTACTACTGCCATTACTATTACTAGTGAGTGTGTAACTGAGTGTGAGTGTGAGTGAGTAGCTGTGTGAGTAACTGTGTGTGTGTGTGTGTGTGTGTGTGTGTGTGTGTTTGAGTAACTGTGCGAGTGTGTGTGTGTGTGTGTGTGCGTGCGCGCATGAGTGTG
>JAJHUR010091079.1:0-28709 GCA_027495735.1 Lutjanus campechanus
ATTAAGAAATGCTACTACTGCTTCTTTTGTTCAATTAACAGCCTAAAACTCCAAGACGTTTCTTTTACCATCATAAATGACAAATAAAATCAGCAAATTCTTACACTTATGAAGCTGCAACGATTGACATTTTTGATTGATACAATTAATCAGTTGTCAAAATAGTTAGCAACTAATATTCCTTTTATCAACTAATCAATTAATGCACTAATCACTGCAGCTCTACTGTGTACAATATACAGAGTAGTATTAAGCAACGGAATATCTGTGCAAGAGTCAGCTAGTAAATGTGGGCGTGAGGGGTGTGTGTCTGTGTATCTCTGTGTGTATGGTGGGTTACATCAGGGGCAGGTGCAGGGGATAAGATCTGTATAAGGCACAAAAAATTACAGTTTAAACATTTTAGTCAAGTTGGGGGCTGCCTCTCTAGCTGCTGAAAATGAGGTTAATGAGAGAAATGAGAGTAAATCAAAAATACACGGTACAGAAAACCAAAACAGTGAACTGAGACAATAAAACGCTTCATGTATGTTCTGAAGCTATCAGCCGGTTCAACACCTGCCTGTGGCCCATTTGCTGCGTGTCATCCCCTCTCTCTACCCCCTTTCCTGTCATATCTTCAGCTGTCACCTATCAGATAACGGCAAAAAGCCCCAAAAATAATCTTAAATCTTAATTTAAAAAAAATAAATAAATAAAAAGCTGCTGATTTGGGTGATAACTCTGAGGGTTTGTCACTTCAATCAGCCCTCTTCATTTCTCTACACAGTCATCTGATGTAATTAATCATTTAAGTCCCTTTTCAAGCAAAAATGTCAAACATTAGCTGGTTCCAGCCTCTTAAATGTGAGGACTTGCTGCTTTTCTTTGCTTCTTATGAGACAATAAGTGAGGACTCTTTGGATTTTGGACTGTTGGTTGGATAAAGACGCAATTTGAAGATGTTGCTTTGAAATTGTGATGTACATTTTTCACTTTTTTTTTCAGATTTTTTGGGAATAAACAACTGATAAATTAATGACTGATTTACATTAGTTGCAGTCGTAGCTTAGGCATTTACCCACTTAACTGCCTACAAAACAAGATGTTTCAGGATTTGTTTGGCTTACCACCTCTGCTAAAACCCTGAAGAGTTTCGTGATTTCACAGTGCATTGACATTATGTGTACTCGAGCTGTTAATATCACAGTGTTGTTATCACAAAGAGCTGCAACTGAAACTTGGGCAGACGTGTTAAAAGGTCCTAAGACGTCAACGGCTTCGAAACTAAATCATATTAAGTCATGACTTCTAACAGAGGAAACTGTAAAGGATGGAAAATGTGATGCCTGAAAGTACCCACAGCATTAAATATAAGCTGTGGATTATGCTTATTTGCATTTTTCTTTATATTACATTGGCTTCACTGTTACTTAATTCGCAGTTTTTGCTTTTCATAAAAACAAAAATAAACTTCATCGTAAAAGCAATGACAGTACACAAGGTAAAAAGAAAAGCAGGGAGATAAAGGTGGAGTATGTGGTCTTGTGCACATGCACAGCAAAGTTCAGTCTCACATGCACCTGCGACATGAGACCACTACACATTTTCATGGTGCAAAACCACTACAGATGCTCATTTACACAGGCACAGTGTACACACACACACACACACTGTTGATAACCCTGATGCATGCCGGTATGTGTGTGCACTGCAAATGCACCTTCCATTTCCTGCAGGAACTACAATGCTGATGCCTCGACACACATGCACATCTAGTCGAGAGAGTTTATCGACCTAGTTTGGGTTTTGGTGCGGCATTTGATATAAAAACATGCATAAAACGACAATAAAGTAGTAAACCTCAAGTTGAATTTGACTGAATGAGCCCACGTGTATGCTAGCCACAGGACAGGTGTGCCTGACAGAAACCTCATTCATCTGTAATGAATGAGTCGCTGCAGAAAGTGTACAGGGAGTCTTAAGACTCAACTGAGGATGCGGTTCATCATCTAACCCTGCAGCTAATGTCCTTAGCACTTTCCCCATCAGACCGCTAGCTGCTGCTGAGCTCTCCAGGCTAAAGACAAGAGGAGAGCTGTTCTAGGCTTAGCCGAGGATAATGACAGATAAAAACAGCAGTGTCAGGTCAGGCCACATTACTGTACAGATACTGTAGCTCGTTCCAGGAAAGGAAATAATGATCTGTCACCTGTGTTTCCAGTCAAGGTTTGTTTAAATATGAAAAGGAATATGTCGTAAAATGTAGAGAAACAAACAAATATGTGTTAAGAGAGGTATGACTAACTAAAAATAGCCAAAGCCCATGTGTAAAGGATTTCAGCACCTTTTTACTGACTCTTTTTACCGACACTTTTCTCCCACAGTTACACACTTCAGAGTTCATACAGATTTTTAAATTTAGAGTAAAATTTGAGCACTTTTCAAGCCCTTTCAAGGTAACCCAAACCAAAAGATTTCCACACTCTCCAAGCCTTTTCACATCACCTCAACATTGTTACTAAAGATGCAATTGCAATTTCTTTTGCCGTGATGATATCTACCATGATATTACCTGGTTAATTATATTGTTATTTTAATCATATATTATAAGAGGACTACTACTGACTGCTGTGTTGTTTTTGTTTTATAATTGCACATAATTCAAACACTCATTGTCAAGACAATTCACGCCGATTTCTTTGCACATGCTTAGGTCATTGCTGGCTACTCTTGTTATGAAGTGAAAGTAGAAGCACTTTAAGAGCTTTGGGTTGGTAAAGTATCCCGAGCAGCAAAATAACGAGGACAAAATCTAAAATAAAGGCAAAGGGCAGAGACTCTGCAGATACACCACCACCACATACTTCTAGGGTCATAAGTGATGACTGAAAGGGGTTATATTTATATGAGTCTATAAATTGTTTTTTAGGGAAATGCTGGTATCATTATGATGACAGGATCATTTCATTTCAAATTTTTGGTTGTTTGGTTTACATGGGTGATTGTGTAGATGAAACACCAGATAATGTTGAAAGTCCAGCATTTTTAATAAGAATATTCAAATTCAAGCATATTCCTTATCTTGAAAACATAACAGTTAAATTTAAGCATTTTCCAAATGTTCAAGACTTTGTAAGAACCCTGATTTTTAAATGTGGCTGATGACTGTATGCAAATGTAAACTGTTTTCAAATATTCCCTCTTTTAGCTGATCCATTGATTAATCACGACTGATTGAAAAGGAGCTGCCATCATGTTTACATCCCTGGAAAGTGGGTGCTTCAGTGGGAACATGCTCTTCTTGCCAATACTGATGAATGAATTTAATGAAAAGTGCTACTGCAGTGAATAATTCAACAGGAAACACTGTAACGAAACAGAGAAAACAAACGTGCAACAAACACATGATCACAAGCAGAGTCTTGGAAATAAACAAGACCATTCTGCACATAATAATTCAGCAATTTTGCCATTTTTGTTGCGGTTTGAATGAAATTGCTTTATTTTCATTAGTTTTGTTAACTGCTAAAGCGAGGATTCTGTCTTTGTCTCCCTTTATTTCACACTCACATGTTCCATAAACAGAGAGCTATAATCCTTTAATTAACTCAGAGTAAACAATGGGCTCTAACAATGTGGCAGCCACCTCTAATGAGTTCCCTGCTGTTACCTACAGTATAGTTCACTTCAACGCCAGCGTGACTGCTGGAGCAGTGTGAGAAAGAGATTAACACCTGTTTACACACTCATCACTCCTGGAACAAAACACAGCAGCAGCCACACAGAGGGGGGCCAATGAACTGTTCATATCCAGACAGGGACTGTGTCTGACTTCAAATGAGACAAAGAAAAAAAAAAAACAGTCTAGACCTGAGAGAGGCGACATGGGGGCTGTCTGAGGGCACGGTGTACAGATACAACATTAACACCGAAGGTATCAGCTGTTAATACAGGCAGATAATATGTGTACATTTTAGAGCTGCAACAATAAGTCAAATGTATCAATCACGAAAAGATGCATCAACAACTTTTATGATAATCGATCACTTAAAAGGTCCAGTGTGTGAGATTTATGGGGATCAATTGGCAGAATATTTCAGAACTGGAATACAGCAGTGTATAATCACCTGAAAATGTGTTTTTCTTAACTTGAAATGAGCTGTTTATATCTACAGAATCTACACTGGCTCTAGATTAGATATTATCGACCCAATATATCACCACTACATCTGTCTACATCAGCATACAAGTTGTCTAATATGCACATATATGAAAGCAGAACATTAGGGCAGCACGATATATATAAAAAAAAAAGTCATACTACGATTATTTTGACTGAAACTGCAATGGCAATGTGCAATTTAAATTTTTACAGGAAAAAAAAGACCTATTAAAATGGTGGAACAAACAAACATGTTTCCTTTCATCTGAAGAACAAGATTTTTAGGACAGGGAATCTATGCAGCATTACAATGCTTCATTTTAATGCTGTTTTTTTCACACATTTTTTCCCTTTTCAAAAAAACTGCAATTTCACGAGAGGTCAAGCAGAAGCAGCACATCCAGGCCCCAGATATCAAAAACAATATCCAGGTGTGTGTCAGGGGCCGAAACATGATAATATTTTTATTTATTTATATACTTCTGTGGAGGGTTTCTCAAAATATTTTTTTTAAAAACAATTTCCACCACTTTAATACAGTTCTTTTCAGAACTCATCAGTGTATAACTGATTATTTCAAGCTTCAGGTGAAATGACGGTGGAGCAGCCTCCTGCCACCTCAAAGTACGAGGCGATGAGCCAGAGGAGGGTAGAAAAAGGCAACGACTTTATGGCTCCCTACAGGTAAGTGCATTCCTTGAGGAGTAACTACAAACAGCGACATAAGAGGGTTTGGATCCATTTGATCCATTTTAACTGTTAAAGACGATAGAGAAAGCTTTGATTTCCACCTGTCCCCAAGTTGGGATGGAGCCAGAACATGTGTATCAATGTTAAACTTAGGTCATTTTTAAAGTAAAAATACCAAACATTTGATGGTGCCACTGGTGCTTAAATGTGATTTCATTTTCATTATAATGAGTTGAATAATTTGGGGTTTGAGATTATGAGTTGGACAAAACCATTAATGCAGAAAAGAACTGACAGATTAATCAATAATGAAAATAAACGGTAAGTTGTAGGTCCAGTAAATTTACCAGTGAAATATTCAAAACCTCTGAACACACCCTGATACGCTCACACAGGAGTTTTCAATCATTTTACCTGATTAGACCTCCACGTACGCAGACTGAGCTTAACAGGTCTTTTTCACAGCAGACATTCTGACTCATCACAGTCAAAACAGCCGAGGTGAAACAAATAATAATAAGTGTGGCTTTGTAAATTTAAGTGTCCCCACGGTTTCACATCAGCTCCGGCCACGAGCCAAATGTCAGTAAAATATTCAAGTGGTTGGTACATTTGGCTGGTTGACAAAATAGTTAATTTTGCACCCGATCAGCACACACAAAACCACATCCCTGACCCTGAAGCACCTCAGTGGACTGCATCGTTATTATCTCATTTTTTACATCTGTGATTTCTTCTACCTTGTCAAAATGTCAGCTGTAAAAAGACGTCCATTTCAACCTGAGCAGAGGTCTAATCAGCCAGAATAAACACCCGTGTAGGTGTGTAAGGCCATAAAAAAAATTATTGGCAGTATGTTTTTCCCGGGGAAGAAGATTCAGTATTTTCCATCGCAGTTTGAAAAATAAATCTTCAAGGTGTGAATTAAAGTATTAAGTGCTTCTGTTTTACACAGACTGTAAAACTAGACATGTCAGCAAATACTTGTCACCAGATTTAATAACTCAACGTGTTACTTCTTCAATTAGATATATATCATATGACTGTAATAGAAGCTGTAATGTAGCAGCACACAGCAAAATGAGGAAACGAGTAAAGTTAAATGTGTCTTCTGCTGTTCACAAACACAGAAAGCACACAGATCTTAACACAAAACACACAAAACATGACAAAATACTTAAAACATGATATAACAAAATAAAAACTAAGGTTAAACCTAAGGCACACAATCACAAAATACAGTGAATGCAAAATGTTTCAGCATTCGAAGGAAACAATCTGACATTTTGCTGCAAGAAATGGTTTATCAACACGTGTATGAGCTCTCAGCAGGAGCGGATGCATTTTAGAAAGCATTACCACATCCAAATTATGTTCTTACTTCTGTCATTCAAAGACTAAATGCCACAAGGCATAAAAATGCACTGACCTGAGAACCAGCAAACAACATCTGTTATTTAAATGTGCCCACACTTCAAATTCAGCTCATTTTTATGTTGTCACTCTTTTCAAGTTTTAAAGTTCAAGTAGTCTCGTCTTCAAAAGTTTAAGTCCAACTGAAATAACATTAGTCATGTTTTGGAGTCAGTGGAGATCACACCGGCATCTAACCAGACTGAAGTGACATTTACAGGTAGATTCCTGTGGTGGCTGTGCAGGATCAGAATCGTGATCCAAACATTTTCAATAACCAAAGCTGCAACGATTAGTAAATAATTGATTAGTCGATCAAAAGAAAATGCATTTCCAACTATTTTGATGATCGATTAATTGTTTCAGTCGTTTTTCGAGCAAAAATGTCAACATTTGCTGGTTCCAGCTTCTAAAATGTGAGGATTTGCTGCTTTTCTTTGTCATTTATGACACTAAATGAAGAGTCATTGGGTTTTTGACTGTTGACTGGACAAAAGAAGCAACTTGAAGACGTCACTTTGGGCTCTGGGAAACTGTGATGACAATTTTTCACAATTTTTTTAATTTCATCAACTCAAAAATAATTAAGTGTGATTAAATAAGTCATATTTGATGTATAACTACTAAGGCTGCACAATTAATCCCAATATGGCCGAATACCATATCCAAATCAAAGAAGTTGCTATTTATTTATTTTTTTTTATAAAAGGAAAAAATGTGTGATAAACATCATCATAATCTGTAGTGCTGCAGACTTGTCCTGGCCTGCTAATGTTGTGCTCCAGATGTAAAAAGAAAACATGTTTGTTTGGTACAGACTCCAACAAATGTCATATTATCATGTTTTTTTAATATTGTTTTTAGTAAAAATTCAAATTGTGATACAAATATGATCATGATCACTAAATGCATCGCATATCGCAAACACTATTTCAGCCAAAATAATTGCAATATAACTTTTTTAGTATATTGTGCAGCCATAATAACTTCAAACTCACAACAGTCTTGGACAGAGTATCTCAGTACACAAAACCAGTTCTGTCAATTTACCCTGCATGCACACACACACACACTCAGCGTACACGTCATTCAGCTGTTCAGCCAGTCGATGTCATCCTGACTCCCTCCATTCATTTCATTCATAAACTCCTTCATTGTCTGATGCAGTGACCGGGACACGCTGCCACATACTGCGCAATCTGCATTTTAATTGCTTAATGGATTGTGGAGCATTTCCATGATTATTGGGGCTGTGTTGCCATGACGACTGACCCGTACAATCATTCTTGCTTTCGCCAGAGAGTGGGCAAAAAAAAAAAACACACAACAAAAACATATTACTTTGCATAGTGCCTTTGGTTCACAATAGAATTTAATGACACTTTGTGCGCAGCAGGCTTGTTTAATTGTTTGCTTTTAGCTGCCGTCCTAATCACAGACTGCTTTCATCCAGACTTTTTACACATTAATGTGGAGGAACAAAGACACATAAAATGTCCTTCCGCCAATTTCTCTAAATGAGGAAGGCAGGGTTAATTAGTGTTGTTTTTACTGGCTTGCAACTAAAAAACCAACAGTGTCAGGATGTATTCAGTCAAAAGTCTGACGTGTTCATACATAATAAATACTTTTTTTTTCATCATACCATTATGCAGCATTTTTCACTCAAACTTGTGTAAGACCCTGCATCTCAAAAAATAGTGTTTCCATACTTCATGCTTGTCAAATAAATAAATAAATAATCAAATATTCTGTGGTTCCAGTTCCCAAATCTGAGGAATTGTTCTCGCTGCATTTCTTTGTCACACATGATTGACATAATAACATAATTGATAATGAAACTAATTATTAGTTGCGGCTCTACTGTCTTTGTCTCATGCTGGACGCTCTATAATTATGAAAAGCCAAGTATGTTACTTATTTAAAACTTCTTGCTGGTTTTACAGGGCTGGGTGTAGTTTCTGTGTGGAGTTTGCATGTTGCTCCCTGTGGGTTTTTTTTTGTTTCCTCCCACAGTCCACAGCCATGCAGATGAGGTGAATTTTCATTGTTGACAACTCTTTTCAATAAGTGGTGGCCTTTTAGAACAAATGCCTTCCTGTCTCAAGTGTTTTCATCAACAGTAAGAAGACACTATAATGCAGTTGGGAGCATGCAAGGGCATTTTTAAGCATCGTCAACAACTCCTTTGATTGAGGAGCAGGAGCAGTATTTGTTTATGTACTACTTGTATCTTCTAACACCAGACCCCACCCCCATCTCTCCAGGCTGAAGGTTTCAGTGTACTTTAAAAGCAGAAATGACGGGATGAGAGCTCAGACCTCCACTGAACATCCCCTCAACAAGTCACCCTAAGAACTCGTCTATTCCTGGCTCTCAGAGATCACCGTCTACAATTAACCGTTAAGACTCTTACCTGCTGCTGCTGGCAGTGATGGCACTGTTACATAACCGAGGCTTTGTTAAGAGGACACGTCACATGGTGGAGCCAAGTTTCTACCATCTTTTGCTGAAGTCGAGACAAGTGAGTGAACACCAGGGGCAGATTTAACGTGAGCCTGAGAGGAGAACAGGCCTGAGATGGAGTCGATGACCTCAGCCTGTGTGCAGGTATAAGCCAGTCAAGAAGAACATGCTGTCACTTTCAGTTTCTAATGACACCAACAGGACACACAAGATCAACCTGCTGGGCTTGGAGACAGATTCAAACCCTAAAAACAACAACAACAACAAGCTCCACTGCATCTTAGTGGTGTTAAACTAAAGACAATATCATGATGCTACACTATCAGTGGCACCAACAGGAGAATCCAGGAGAAGAGAAGCTTCTGGGGACAAATATCCTCTTAGCTTACTACTGAAAGCAAAACATTAAACATCTTTTTATCCATGAAATATAAATGGTATTCAATCAAAGATAAATAAAAACTAGAAGGGCACTCTGAGAGCGCAGGCCCACAACAAGGCCAAATGCCTTATAAAAATAATTCGTGAATCTGCCCTGTGATCTGTGATTCAGATCCTCTTCAAAATTTAATGGTTTCTTCCTTGGCCCATGCTTCACCCTTCCACTGAATGAAAATCAGGCCTGTAGTTTTTGTGTAATCCTGCTAATAAACAAACAAATGGCACTGCAAACAGAACCTCTTTGGCAGAGGTAATAAAACCAGCATGTAGAGCTGGGCAATGAGTGTCAATACATGAGTTGTGGCACCAATGCCAAATAAATACTTCTTCAATACCTTAGTTTGGTTAAAGGTGAACATGTGAGTAAAACAAGACATTTAAGGACGTCATCTTGGGCTGTGGGAAACACTGATTGACATTTTTCACAATTTTCTGACATTTTATAGACCAAACAACTAATAATCTTAAATATAATCGAAAATAATCATTAGCTGCAGCCCAGCAGATTATTTTCTTGATAAATTTCATGGTCAATAGCTGTGGTTCTCTGTAGAGGCTGTAGGGCCACTGCAGGAGAGGTGTAGCTGACCAGAGGAAAAATACTGAGTGAAACTATGTTTAATGAGTATGATTTATGTAGCAAGAATAAACAAACAGGAGTTTGCTGATGTTACTGTGCTGACATTTATGAAATAAAATCCAACTCCTCCTCTTTTTTCATTAGCTGCTTCCCGTATCACTGTTAATGATTAATAAAAATGTGGTCAGAACGTTAGAAAGCAGTAAAAACGACGAAGGTGACATCTTCAAATGCCTTGGCTTGTCCAGCCAACAGTCCTATCAAGCAATCCAGTCGCAATCTTGTCATTTATGTCTATGTGCTCCACATGTTTGGACCTATTTCATAAAGAACAAAAAATAAAAATAAGAAAAAAGCAGTAAATCCTCCTGTCTGATCTGGAACCAATGACTGTTTTATCATTAGTCAATTATAAAAATAGTTGCAGATTCATTTTCTGTCGACTGATTTATAAATGCATCATTTCAGCTCTAATATCTGTAAAATACAAAAGTTTCCAATTAAAGACAAAAGTGTAAAGTGAGCATTCAGGGCTGGGTGACATTTGTAAAGTCATAATACTGGTGTCAATAAGATACCTCAGCTGTGAAACTGAAACAATATTTTAGTTTGGAAAATATAAACATGTCTTTTTTCACTCTTTTTTTCAATTAACACCAAATGCCAAACTGTTCAAACAGTCAGTGTTACAGATGTTTGCTGTTACTTGTTGCTTAGTGTCTTTGTTGCTGCCATATAGTAAGTTTCTTGTTACTGTTATTGTTGATACTGTTCTTGTGGTTGATGTTCTTGTATGTACATTACGTTTCTCACATTTTTATGTTGCACCCAAATTGCCATCTGGGGACAACAAATAATTAAATTGAATTGAATTGAACTGAGACTTGTGCCTAAATGAAATATATTAGTTGTAAAAGCTTCCCGAGAGGTAGAAGGTAGGATCAGTAGGATTTATCAAAGCTGTTTGTTTGTAGCACCAAAATGTTTCATTGTTGAGTTTCATTCCAATGACATCAAAAGTCAACTTTTTGGGCTGGTAAAGCGCCCCAAGCAGGGCAAAAATAATGACAAAATAAGAAAATACAGGCAGAGGGCAAGGTCTCTGCAGATACAGTCACTACTACACACTGAGTCTATACATTTTGTTTTTGTTTGTTTGTTTTTAGGAAAATGTTGCATATTATGCCTTTACATTGGATAAGTAGGATGCTGTTTACTTTGCACCTTTGAAAGCTGAAACTATAAATCAGTAAATTTGGAAATAATTTTAATTATTGCTTAATTATTGAAGTCATTTTTTTTTTAAAGCAAAATGGTTCCAGCTTGAAAAACATTAATATTTTCTTGTTTTCTTACACTTCTATGGCTGTACAATGAACAAAGCTGGGTTTTGTACTGTTGGTCACACAAGACACAAAAATGTCTATTTAGACTCTGGGAAATTGTGATGATATTTTATGGACTGAATAATCAAGAAAATTACCAGCAGTTTGTTGTAATTGTAAGTAAACAAGTCAAAGAATCTGACCAAGAGCGGTTGACTCCACGGTCGTCCATGCTGCATTCATCCTAGAACATCTTGTTGTCCACTTATGTAACAGGCAGAAATCTCCATTTATATCCTGCAGGTAAATCTTAACCCAAGAGTCCCACAGATTATCCAAGAACAGCGAGAGCAGAGGAGAGCATTGGGGGAGGGTGACCGACAGAGAGCCAGAGTGAATGAAAGAGAGCCGGTGATCACAGATAGAGAGTTTATGAATGATGCATTCATAATGCAACATGATCCGTCTGTGACCGGGCTGCAGAGCAGAGGAGGCAGCCATTCGCGGCCTAACGGGCACATAATTATTAGACCTGCAAGATCTGCAAGCTGATACTCACACAAAGGTGAAAATTAAATAATCAAGTTTCATCTCAGCTGTGAGATTAAGATATTAAAAGCGACATCTCAGATCAGACGGTTCAGCCGAGGACAAATTGGAACGACCCAAGAGACTTCATTTAAGGCTCCACCACACAAAGACACATGATTTTTGAGGACTGCAACATCACAACCGCTCTCTTTCTTCTCCGCTGTTAAAGCGAGTAATTTATCACTAATTCTGTTCTGCATCATCTGTGTCTGCAACAGCATGACGGGCAATTTAGGACCAAAACATCTGCTGCTATCTGTGCTGGTTAAAACTGTTAAATATGTTGTGGAAAAAAAATAAATAAACAAAAAAGGAAACAACAACTTGTAAATTCTTCGCATATCTCAGTTCATCATTAAAGCAGAAAACAGTAATGTTTTTGTCATCATCAGCATGGAGAAGTCGCTCTCAGTCACTCCATGCAATCTGCTTTAAACAGCACTGTAATGATAGATTGTGAATAGTTATATTTTTGGTTGTGTGGAGAGAATTTTCTGCACCACATTTGTCAGTGTCAAAGGGACAGAGCAGCTCATGGTCCAGCAAAAAGAGGAAAACAAAGCAGCAGGCGGATCTACTTTTTTTTTTTTTTTTTTTAAAGATTTATTGCATGCCAATATTTAATACAACCCACCTCTGCACATAAAAGCAATCTTATTTTTCCATTTTTCTTTCCATAACATCATAGCAGCATAGAAGAATGCACAGTTATAGTTATTTGGGTTTTTACACATATCAGTGGTAGGGGTAGGAGAATAAATTCTCTTACATAATATGATTCTTTTTTTTCATATATTAATACATAAATAACACTTTCCATTAGTCCATTAGCTCAATGCTAATACATGATGAGAATTCCCATTAAGGCGCTAAGAGAAATTAGCAAATGATAATCTTTATCGTCTATGTCTATATATGCAGTAGCCATTCCCAAACTTAAGAATGCCAAGGCCCAAAATTATATTTGAAAATCTTCCCAGATCTTTAATCACAACTCTGATCAAAAGACAAAACTAATCGCACCAATGACAAGATAAAAGATTTGTCCTGGTGTTAATATGACAGGTCTCCAAATATGTACAACGCCTGTTAAATTAGCCCAGATAAATGAAGTAGTAACACATAATTTATATCCCATGGCTTTGTTTTATTAGTTCTGATTACTCTTTTAAAATTTAGTCATCAATATTTTATGGTAATTTGGTGGTAAGGTAAAGAGTATGATTCAAATTTCTCCCATGGTCTCCTTTTCCATTTGTTTCGAAGCATTTCTTCTTTGCTGGGACAAACTGACCTTTGCTGTTTTGGTTTGACGGTACTTTTTCATGCACCAGAGCCCACATGTGTAGTCTAACCTTTAACTTTTTATTCAAAAGATCAACATCAGTGTCATTAAAGTTCAGTAAAGTACAGTGCCAGATGATAGCAAATGTTTTACTAACACTAGTGAGATCCTACAGCTTATCAAAGACTTTTCACCGCATATTTAAATTTCATCTACCGCTGCATGTGAGCAACTGAGTTTCACCTACAGTATGCTGAAAATCAGCACATCAAAGTGACGTCAAAACCGTTATTACTCAAAGCAACTGAAACTAGCCCCTAGTGTTGTAGGCAGCTGAGCACAGAAAGACTGTGCAGCACTAAAACTGCTCTGTAAAACTTGCAACAAATGGATAAAATGGAAAGAAAAGGGTTAAATGTGTTAGCTATTACTCTCATATGTCTGGCATGTGTGAAGTGACGGGCTTGCTGGTTTCTCAAATTTTATGAGATCTAAAAGTGATGACCTGCAACTCCCCTCGGCATCTTGACCCACCACATCCATCTATCGCCAATTGTCGTTAAACGTCTCCTGACTCCTGTGATCACATGTCTGATCAGCAGCACATTTCAAATAAACCATCATATGCAGTACTGCAGCACGGCATAGCTGAGGGAGCACCCGTGCTCACATTACAAGTATCGTGACGAGCTCTGTCCAGTGTAGCGTGCTTTAATGGCTCCTTGAATGTCTGACTGCAACTCTATCTCCTGTGTTATTTAGTGTAAGGTCAGAGCTGGTCCACCGTTGGTCCAGCTTGTACCTGAGTCTGGGGAAACTGGCATCTTCATTGGACGGTTTGTTCAGGGCTCCTGGGCCTTCAGTAAGAGAAGGTTATAGCAATTTTAAACTTCAACTCAGTCAAAAAGTTTAGTATAAAGGCTTAGAAAGTGAGATAAAGTTAAAAAGGAGATTGTGCAACAACTAAAACTGAAAGTAATCCTACTGAAATTACATCCAATTCCAATAAAATAAATGCAAAATGAAAATTCAACAGCAATAAAGCACTTGTTCCAATTAGATTTACAAGGCCCATGTCTTAATTGTTCATCATCACCCAGACCAACAGTCTTGGGGTTTTTGTCTTTAGGGTTTGGACTGTTGGTTGGACAAAAGAAGCGATCTGAAGACATCACCTAAAGATATGGGATATTGAGATGACCTTTTTTTTTGTACTTATCAAGAGAATAATCAGGAGGTTAATCAATGATGACAATAATCATTAGTTACAGCTCTGACACAGTTGTTTGACAGCGTCCTCCACAAGAGTGCAAACATAAGATAGTCATAGATCACAGTGAACACTCTTAAAATAGAAACTAAAAATAGACATCACTTTCTCTGGCACTATATTTGTGTTTATTGCAATACCACCTTTATCACTGCCTCTTTCTGTCATTTCAATGGACATGAATGGCATCTAAATATTCGTAAATGCTTCAATACATCTGGAACTGTGACTCAGTTACAGAAAAGCAACTGAACTACGAGCTTGACGCACATTTTTAAAACGAGATTCCTTGATAATGTCTTGTTTCCTTCTCTAAATGATGGTCAGAATTCCATCCATCCTGCATTTGAGAAACCTGAGGCAGCAACTTCATCATAATGCAGCACACATGAGCTCCCATTGTCAGCCAGAGAGCTTCGTGCGTCAAGGCGCTGCAGAAAACCACAATCATGACAGAGGAGCCATTATGAGGGAGCGAATGAGAACAAGATAAAAAAGTGTCACTGACAACAACTGCAAGAAGGCAGGCAGTGCTGCAAAACAGACTCAGGATTGGACAAACACACACACTACTCACACACTCGCAGCAAATTGTCACTGATTGCACGAGGAGGGCGGTGTTTACTTTGCACTGAATATCTAAATGTGCCTCACTCTGAAACAGCCTGTTGTAAAGACAAAGGCTGCAGAGATGGAAATGTCAATCTGTCCGATGACTAAACAACTCCCACCCCCCTCTGCCAGTGATATCTGCTGCACAGCGTGTGTAAAAATGTGGCTTTCTATCCTAAATATTATCTGTGCGACAGGCCAAAATCTTCCCTTTCTTTATCTCAGCATCTGAAACTCCCTCTTGCTCCGTCCTCTTTCACTTTAATCGTGGCTTTCTCCCGATCACTCTCCCCGTCCACTTCCTCTAAAAAGGTCTAATTCAATTCAAAAGAGCACCGACTGCAGCCCAGACGAGCATAACTACAGAGGATGCTGCCAGTGCGGTCGCTCAGGCCCAAAACAAACCCACAGGACACCCACGCTGACGAAAATAGAACATCTGTTCAAATTTAGCGTATGTTTGTAAAAGTTCAGCATCTTGAAATGTTTGCAGGGATGCTTCTGACACCAAGGGGGCTATTATCTCGACTCCACCCTTGTGTCAGCACCTCCACAGGTCTTTAAACTTTGTTGCTATGTTGTGTTGGTTTCCTGAGGTGGGAGGAGAAGCTGGACAGCGGGTTTCACTTCAGTTCTGGTTGAAATTTCCTAAAAACATATCAAACGTTTTGAAGCCACAGAGCTTCAAACATGGCAAGACGGGATGTCATTTTGGAGTCTATGTGTGTCAGTTTAAATTTCTGTTTCCTCTCATTTCCAGCATCTAAATCTTTCATTTGATCCAGTGACCTCTGCATGTACTTTACCCCCTTCTGTGTCCACTTGTGTCATTTTACATCCTCACCCACAGTTCACAGGCACCACCAAAAGGAAATTCAGCCAGGATGGGTTCGTGTTTACATCCCACATCAAAACCAAACCAATGATGGTAGTCAATCACCACAAGCCACCAGCCAAAAAGTCCTGTGCAAGGCCAGTGAAAAGCCACTTTGAAATGGATGCAATTCTGTCTTCAGTTCATTTGGGAAAAAAAAAAAGCCCTGAAATTAATATGGTCCACTGATAAAACAATATAATGCAGGGTTATTAATTCATTTGTAATTATTGTTGTTTAATTATTTAGTCTGCAAACTGTGAAATAGAATGAAAAAATAAATCTTCCCATTTGAGAAGCTGGAACAAGTGAAACTTTGACATTTTTACTTGATAAGTGTCTACAAACAAAACTGTTGCTGTTGCATTTTCTGTTGATGGGTTGATTGATCGGTTGACTAATTACTTCAGCACAATTTGTTTTATATTGTATTCAAATTAAATGTCCTTGGATATGGGACTGTGTTCAGCTCAGGGAAATTACAATGGACACTTTATAGATTAAAATTTATATTTAAAAAAAACAGACCTAATAATGAAAGGAATAACAGAAAATAATTAACTGAATTTTAGAGCAGCAGCATTGTGGATTGTCAACAATTACATTAATTGCCAACTATTTTGTTTTGAGTCACTTTTTGAAGAAAGAAATGTCTCAGATTTCAGATTTCAGCTGCTTAAATGTGAATATTTGCTGGTTTCTTTAGTTCTCTATGATGTAAACTGAGTATATTTGGGTTGT
The DNA here is from genome assembly GCA_027495735.1 of Lutjanus campechanus. Taxonomy (NCBI): domain Eukaryota; kingdom Metazoa; phylum Chordata; class Actinopteri; order Lutjaniformes; family Lutjanidae; genus Lutjanus; species Lutjanus campechanus. Next base: position 16,433 of record JAJHUR010091079.1, read on the forward strand.
GGACAAATCAAAACATTTGAAGACATCATCTTGGGCTTTGGGAAACACTGATTAACATTTTTCGCCATTTTCTGACATTTTCTGGACAAAAAACTAATCAAGAAAAAGATCAAGTGATTAATAGTTTAAGGAAATAACTGTTAGTTGCAGGCTTACTCTAGAACTATAAAACATGTTTGAAATGTCAAATTTCTCTCTTTTTTTTGTGTTTTCTGACATTACTAAAGATGGGTATCGTTAGAATTGATACTGATAGATACTTTTACTGTTTATCGTTATTGATACTCTTAACAATACTACTTTGATACTACTCACCATAATTTGGTGCAACAATCAAGACATGGCGTGAAAAGATGTGAGACGATTCAACTGTTATCTTTTTTTTCAGAAATAACAAGTTAAATTATTTCCTGCTTAATTGCATTTAGCTACATTTCATTAAATTTAGTAAAGTGAGCCCACAATTTTGAATGCTGTTAATGTAAGATATATGTGACATGTCAATAAGAGAGTTTGTCCAGGAGTTTATCGTTATTTTGGTACTGACCAGTTTAGTTCTGGTTCTCAAAAGACTAGACATTATATAAAAAAAAGGAAATGACATGCACAAAAATGTAAGCTGCAGCCCTAAAAAAACAATTAAATCTACAAATCCTCACATTTAAGAAGCTGCAGCCTGCAAATGCTCGACACTGTTGGTTTGATAAATGACTAACAATTAATAGATGATCAAAATCACTACTAAGTAATTTTCTGTGAACCATTTGATCCTTTCATTATTGATTTATTGGCTTGTTTTCCTTCTAAGTTCTTTACTTCTGGATTTTCATTGCTGAAGTGAAAATACTACTACCAGACTGTTACTGTACACTGACTACATAATGAGAGGTAGTATCATACACACTCTACCAAAGGCATTCATTCACAGTAAAACAAACATTTCAGCTCACTTGTCAAGGTAAAGCACTACCAGTCCAATATAATGCAACCGTCTCCTCTCTCCTCCTGCTTTAATCCACTGACTGACTGATGTGTATTTGCTGAAATGAGATACCCTGCAGCCTCTCTGAGCCTTGCGGTGTGGTGGCAGGATTCCTTTTTCACTTCCTCACTCATGCAACAATAAAATATGGAGTGTGTAAAGACAACAAAGGCATCTCCGGCTCATCTGAAGGTTCACCCAGGACAGAAGAAGAAGACTCATCCGATTAGAAATCTAGGTGAAGCTTTATCCGCTGCTAGCATCTTGTAATGCTGCTGCAGTGCAAAGTTATGGAGGAAAATGTGTTAATGCTGTTGTCATACAGAGGAATAAGAGTGTTAGAAAGAGTTTCTAGCAGTAAGGTAACTGCTACATCCCGTAAACTCATCTCACCTGAGCTGCAAGCAACGAAAAAAGTACCAACAGGAAGGGGACAAACTGCGAAGGAGGGACGGACACAACATTAGCTAAAAAACAAACTTACCTCGCTTTTAAGTTGTTGCTGCGGAGGGTGGGCCTGTTAAAAGTCTCTCTAATAGTCCATTACCTCGAGTGAGAGCGGGACAAAGTTTCAGAGACGACAACAGGGGAGCAACAGGTTGCGGGAGCCACACAGGAGCTGGAGTTTCCCGGCTGCTCTCAGTCCAAACTCTGCCAAGCTTTTTCCTGAGCCGCTGCACAGAGTCTGCTTAGCCCCACAGCCTCTCGTCGTGACGTCAAGGCTGTGCGTCACGTGGTGCGGCCGCGACCAATGGGAAGCAGCGTTGTCCTGGCAACAAGAACCCGGCACCTGGACGGCGATTAGTACAGTATGTAGAAATCTACAAAGAAGTTAGCATTTTTTTGAATAATAAATTCATCAAATATGGTTATAATATGTCCATAAGTACCAGTAGTTCTGTGTGGAAGTATTACATGAAAATGAGTAAAATATTTTATCAGGGAATATGAAGAAATTGTAATAAACAATGAAGTCAGTTTATTTTGGCACATAGCCTACTGGCCACATTACTGCACATAAAATACATTGTTATATAGCTTTCTTTTTCTATTTATTGTGCAGTTTCTACTCTTTTCTGTTGTAGACTTGTATTTATTTTATATCTCCTCATAGCTTTTATTTGGTTTGCCATGAACATCACCTTATTTCTGTATTTCCTTTGTTCAGATTTTTACCAAGTTTCATGCCTGTCAAGACACAATATTTTGTGAAATTATAATGAACCAATTGTGTAATACAGTATACTGTCATATTGTGAAAGCAAGTTATTTTCTGAGACGTTATCATAGTGTGAAAATCACATACTCTTGCAACCAGCTTTTTCCTGCTTTCTTGCTTGCTGTTAACAGCTTCTACATCTTCCTCAGAAGATGGAGTTTATGTGACTATTTAACAATTTATCTTCTTAAAAGTTGTAATATTTGTTGCCTATTGCAACAGGGGGAAAACACAATAGCTGTCTGTGCAGCCATGCAGTGCATGTATCCTTAGCTTACACTAACTCCATGTATTAAATAATGCAGTTTCATGCAAATGCAGTTTCATGCAAATGTAATTTCTAAGCATAGTTTTGCATGCATTATATGTCTTATCTGCCTTGCTGTTCATAATGAGGGGTATTTGCAACTTAGTCCTTTGCAGGGGTTCAAATGGTGAAGACAAACTGTTGGAGATTTAATTTTAAATTCTTTACTGTAGAAAATGTCCATTGACCTCCTTTGTGTTACCTTACATTGCCTCCAGTTGATGCATAATAAGCTTACTTATTTCTGAGTATTGCATGATGATGATGATGATGATGAGACAGATTATGGTGGTGATGATAACCACCATGCACTTGCTATGGCTCAGTACAGGTGTTCCCATGCAGGCACATTGGGAGCCATGCTTTGCCTAAGATGATTAGTGGAAGTCAAAGCCATGGGGCTTATTCAGACAGTGTTCCAGGGAGCATTTTCTTAATGGCCTTATAAAGTACACTGAGTGAGAACTCCTCCCTGCTGTTGAGTCAGCAAAATCCCGAACACACTGAATGACCCGCTGCATTCAAAAGCGAAACATGAAAGACAAGTTTTAAATGTTTGGGAAACATTAATGGCACATGCATGCAGGCATGCTTAAATTAAATTTCATGTTGCACAGATTAATGGCCAACCATGTTAAAATAGCTATAAAACATACACAAGAGTCCTAATGAGAAGAGCAGGGATCAAAGTATAGGGGGAACAGCTGCAACATGGAACTTTTGTCTTGTAACACAAAAGTCAGGAACATGCTCTCTATGTTCCAGTACCCTTATTAATTAGTATACCAGATAAAAATTTAGTATGTATCAAGACAGAGTATGTCAAATGCAGTTTGACAAAAAATACTAGGATGTCCTACTGCACCTGGTCAAATTTTGCAGTATGCAAGCGAGATTGCTTTTCTGGCTATTCTCACCTACAATCCTGTGTGATGGGTGTATGAGCAAGAAGGTCAAAGTTCAAGGCACACTGTTATGAGGAAGTAGTACATCCCAGTTGTATGTATACTGCATGCAATAGTACATACATTATAAGGGCAGCTGCAGTACAAACTGAAAATAAAAAGGAAAAGTATGCAATTTGAAATGTGGCTGCTGTGAAGTCCACACAAAGTTCAGCCCGTTGCTGATATCAGCCCGATCTGATTTGCCAGAGTTACAGTAGAAAAATCGATTTTCACTCAGAAAGTAAAAAGTATAAAACAGAGGTGTTTGTTAACATTTATTTGTCAAAGGCTGTAAATGTATATCATCTGTTAGACTTATCAGTAGGCAAGTTATCAGTCTCATTATTATCAAAGATACATTTCTTTGCTCATTATATTTGCAGGAAATGCTAAGGGTTTAGGGTGAGGAAGACTAAAAGTGATCTCACCAGTCCAAATGTGTGTGCTAGAGCATGTCAGGCATGAGTTTGACACATTGGACTAAATTCATTCAATATTCAGGCTTTAGAAAATCTAGCCTGTGATGGGAGACTTTGACAAATCACAGGTCGATAAGATAGTTGATTGTTGAGTCTCATTCTTAATTACAAGTTGACCTGGGAATGAGACTCAACAATCAACTGCCTTTGAGCCACCAACCCAAAGTGTCGACCTGGGAATGAGACTCAGCAATCAGCCATCTTTCTCCAGAATTGATTACTGCACCTTTAACACCTAAGTTACATAGAAACCACCAAAAAACATGGGATGGTATCAAGTTTTCAAATACAGTACTGAGAGAAGCCCATGCAATCAGTGATCATGATCAGTATAGTACAAAAATCTCACAAAGCCTTTCATTTATGCATTTATAAATATAAATTTTGTTTGGCAAAAATATTTTTTGTTAATTTAATTACCACTTTAAAATACCATTAAATTGAATGCAAATTAAATAAAAACACAATTCTATTTTTTAAGTATTACATGTGAATTTCTGAAGGACTGAATGTGATAATTCACTGATATTCTATTCCCAGAATAACTGGTTCAACAATATTTCTCTCTTTGCAAACACTGACAGAACAGATTAGCATATTATTGAGTGACATTTATGCACAGTTACACAACAAAGCTAAAGTTTTCACCACGTAATCTGTGTCTTTGACAAAAGCACAGAAAAAGCAATAATGCTCAGCTAGTCATTTTCATAAAGGGTACTAATAGTCTTACAGCTAGACCTCTAGCTAGACCTCTCTCAAGGTAATAGCTGCTAACTTGTTCACATTTGTACAATCAGCAACCCAGGTGCTAATTTGCCATTTTCAGCATGTAGGTTGCTGACACGGAGGTTGTTGTTATTTTCCGGAGGCTTTGAAAAGATAGATAGCAGATGCTGCGATGCCGGCTGAAACCAACCAATGGCAGGCTTTTACCCGCAGTGTGCATCCAGTGAGTCAGACTAGTGACAGAAGAATGAATGCGTTTGTGTCCAATGACAGCTAACTAATGTATATAAAAATATATGGAAAAGGTCAGTCACATTTTTTAATTAAGATGAAAATATTTATTGATGAAAACAAAATAATTAATTTTCATAAATATTGTGCTTTCTTGCAGTGCTGGCACCCTTATGAGATGACAACACCATCAGTGGCCCGAAGCCAATTTGGGTTTGAGACCCCTAACATAGGCCCTTATCTGCATTCTCTGTGTATTTATTAAAATAGAAAGACAAATAGAAAACTTGCAGGTTTAAAACAGTATTGCAACAATACAAAAACACAAAAGCAAATGAAGCATCAATAATTCAGTTTTTAATGATCAAACAAAGATCATGAGTGACGTCTGTGCCAATGTAGTTTCAGGGTGAGTGATGCAGTATGGCAGCATTGTTTGACATTGTGATGCTGTGAGTCACTGTCGTTGGCTTGAGCCAGCAGACAACATTGTTATTCACTCTTAACAGAAGTGAGAGCAGCTCATCAGTGGGTTTGACCCTGAGGGAGAGTCCCTGAGTACTGTGGAGCTAGCACTGCTGCAACCTCTGACTAATAGGTTTGCATAACATTGATCTGACTGGCTGTCCACTGAAGAGCAATCCCCAACTCTGCACTAACACACACACACACACACACACACACACACACACACAGTGAGGGCTGGTCTGCCACAGCTCAAACGCCAAGAAGCTTTGAGCTGGAGAGCCACCTTCTAAATCAGCTGGCCCCATGGCTCTACACGGGCTCCGTCATTAGGTAACAGCAGCTTTAAAGACGAGGCTAAGTAGCTGGTGCTGGAAGGAGAAGCCACTGAGCTGCACAGTAGAGGACCAACTGACTCTTCTCACTGATTATCTCTTACCTAACCAGAGGGAGTTAACCTTGTGCTGCTCTGAACCCACCGGGGAGAGTAGCCAAAGTTTCGAGGTGAGCTAAGCTCCCTGGCAGCCATCCCTGCACTGAGGACGGTGATCTTATTGAGGAAAATGGCCTCTGAAAGTTTCACGATGAAACGTTCTCCACAGTAAAAATTTACCTATAATTATTGATCAGAATTTATTCAAAACATTTTGTAAATTCAATTTGCTATATATTCCAAATGATAAGTTTAAATAATCAGTTTGCTCCTACCTTAAACAACTGGTTTGCATGGGGTTTAAATTTTCAAGTTAAACCGAATGGATTCTTTACATCAAGTCAATACAGACAATTATTATATATAAACTATTTCAAATTTTGCGCCAACCTTCAAAAAAAATGGTCTTTATTGACTTAAAATTTTCAGGTTAAACTGAATGGCTTTACATTAATCAATAAAACTTTTTTTTTAAAATTCAGGACAACTTGAAGTTGTTGGTTTGCTTTACCTTCAGAAAATGGTTTATGGAGTTTAAAAAAAACAGGTTAAACTGAATTGACTCTTTACATTAAGTCAATAAAGACAACTTGAAAGGACAACATGAAATAATCACTTTGCTCCTTCATCAGAAAATAGTCTACATGAATAAATCAACGAAGAAATTTAGGACACTTGAAATCATCACTTTGCTCCACCTTCAGAAAAAGTTTGCATGAGTTAAAAAATACAGGTTAAACTGAACAAATTATTTGCATCGATTCAACGTCAAATATTTTGTGTGATCGTACTACTTTAGTTTTCTAAGTTGAGCCAACCTTTTTTTTTTCAGTGTATAAGACTGCATTACAAGGCAGTTGTTACTGTTTCTGTTACTGTTCTTGTTTTGCTTTCTCAGAAGTTTCAACTGATTCTGTTAAATTACTGAAGAATATGTGATATTATGATCCAGTGTCAGAGTGTCACAGTGTCAGGTACAGGTGTCTAGTGTATGGTGCATCAGTAGCATACACTAGACACCTGTAGTGTAGTGTATGCTACTGATGCACCATACACTAGACACCTGTACCTGACACTATGACAAGTGTATGGTGCATCAGTAGCATGGGTCTGTGCACAGCAGAGAGGAGCAGATGATCCTCCAGCAGTCAGAGAACAGGACCGGCTCTTCTGGTCGACCTGTGCGTCACGAGCAGCAGACTAATGCTCATGCTGACTGGATTACCAAGCAGGTGAATTTATTCTCAACCAGGACATGCTGAGAGTTGCGTGTTGAGCTCCTTCAGAGCCATTAAAGAGACACAGGTGTGAACTGTGTTTATCTCTGTGTGTGTTTGGTCTGTGTGCAGGACAACAGCACCTGCAGGGGATGCGGGAAATCCTCTGAACATATCCAGGAACAGCCCAGGAGCGAAAAAAAAAAAAGCCTCAGGGGAGAAGCCTGAGTCACTGAAGACATGAGCTTGTCCTGCAGATATTCATTAACAAGTTCAGCAGGCTGAGTCTCTTTATGGTTCGTGATGAAAGAGTTGGACACCAGGTGCTGGCTCAAACATGAAGAGAGCAGCAAATACATAGTGAAGGAAATGTAGGAGAAGGACACACAAGACAACACAATGAGTCACATTGATCCAAACTCTCAAGCAGAAAGGCTGATGTCTAGAGAGTTAACTGTATGCTATCTCAACTATGCACACATACACGTTTTCCTACAAAAAGTATAAAATTAGAGAATTACGTCTTCTTTGGACTTACAGTTTTAATGTATCCTGTAGTTTAACTGTACACCAGGGTCTTAAATGACACAAACTTAGTGCTAGGAAGACTGCCAGTTATAAATACCAGTTTTAAAAAGAGGTTTTGCAAGATTGTGTTTGTGATAGCTAATAAGTGATATTTCCCCATCAAAGTGCAAAGTTTAGGGAGCTAACTTATGATTGAGGGACGCACTGGAAAAGGTTCAAGGATCCAAGGACATTTATTATCATTATATAACACAGGGTTCTGCATTGAAATTAGAGTTGTAGTGCATTTAAAAATTTGCAGGTTGAATGTAAACAGCAGCAACAAGATGGTGTTGATAATATGGTCGACATCTTCACGTTAAAAAGTTCAACATCTGGGAAACATTGTCCATCAACTTTGACTGAGTTTGAGTGCAAAGCATCATCGATGTAAAAACAGTCCTCCTCCCTCGTCCTGCTAGGGTCTCAATCCAAGATGCTGTGGAACCGGTCTCTGTAAGACATGGACACAACAGTGTCTTTGACCAGGTTGAGTCGCATTTTGTCCGTTTCATTTTCCTGGCATATTCTGTAAATAAATTGCTTTAAGTCTAACACACTGGGTGTCGAACAAGACACAAAATGTAAGAAACAATTGCAATAAAATGTGCTAAAAAGTGAAATTTCCTCATTAATTAAGAAAATTAAAAGGAAACTATGACATTTCTACACTGGATAAATACGAACATCCTCCCTCCCATCCCCACTTTAAAGATCCTACATGTCACATTAATGTAAGATCTGTCTAAATGTGTGACGTGAGTGAACATCTTCGTCTTTGGATCACTATTTCAGATATTCTATTATTCATACTGTAAACTTTTGCATATTCCCTGGCGAATACTTTCTTCACATTGCTACACAAAATCTGCACAGCTCTTTCATTCACAAAATATATTGTGCATATTTCTAAAATATTTTTTCATGTTTCATTGTCAATTTTCCTATTTTCTATGTATGCATCTTGACTTGCTTTTTATCTTTCTTTATATTGTTCTGCTCACTATGTTTGTTGTTATGCACCAAAACACAAAGGGACATTCCTCGTATGTGAAAACCTATTTGGCAATAAAGCTGATTACCTCAAGGACTGTAAGTACAATTCTGAGGTGTCTCGATTTTGTACTTCTGTTTCAGAGGGAATTATTGTACATTTTACTGTACTACATTTACCTGGTCACTATAGTTACTAGTTATTTTTCAGAATAACACACAAAATATATGACCAGTATATAAAACAGTATGCACTGTTACAGATTAAAGCTTCACCTGCATTAAAATGCTGCTCAGACATTAACATGGCTGTGATAACGATTAAATATTACAATGAAATACAACCCCCACAGGAGCCAATTTTCTGCATGAGGAATACTTGTGCTTATTTTTTACTTTGGATACTTTAAGCTCATTTATCTGATAATATGCATACTTTTGTACTTTATACATTGCTACATTTTAAACTATATTTTACACTGTTGCAGGTCTTCTTTTACTTGAGCAAAATATTCTTCCACTACACCAATGCTGGGAGAACTGTCTGGTATTGATTACAATTGATTACAGACACAGGTCTGTGCAGGATTGTAACAAAAACAGAAAAATTATCCCACAAAGTAAACCTTAATAGAAAAGAAAAGTGATAAATACGAGCATCCAAACAAGTCACCAGATAGGATTGACTGTGGGCATTTTACCTGCATCATTTCTGATTCCTCGCAGATCATTTTTTATTATTTTGTCTCTGGATAAGACAGTAGAAAATAGTTATACAGTATATAAATAGAATCTAGAACAAATTGAATTTTTTCTCTGTTCCTTCTTTCAGTGCAATTTACCTCAGCAAAAAATACTTAATAAGTAGATATGAAACAATGGCACCAGCACCATTTATAACGCCTACAGCAAAGTCATCTTTATTTTGGAGTTTTATTTTTATCTGCTCAGTGGAGGCAGAGTGAAAGGCAAACTACACCTTGACTTCAAAGAGCTCTGTGCTCTGCGCTGATAAGCTGAGTCAGGATGAAGCTGTGGACTCACGTCAGCAATCTATTATAGAGCGGCAGAGTTTACTTAAGGACTTTTTCACTTAGCGTCTCCCACTGTGCTGTACTGTGACAGCTGTGACACCACAGATCAGGTATACAGTAAGTCCTCACCTGTCTGCAAACATGAGACCATGACATGCAACACCATCAAATCTGCTGTGATGTAAAGGGTTTATGAAGAGGGGTGGTGTTGAAAACAATGAAATGTGTGATGCATTTCCCTTAGAATACAAAAACCCCTCTCAATTGATCTCCGCATGTGACATGGATTATGCTTCCATATTAATTTATTGATCAGAGAAGAGCTGAGATACAATTGCTGTGTCTACCACATGAGTCAGCACGTTGCTAAAAGGTCTCCTGCTGTCGGATGTGGGGGCAGATGGAGCTAGAGCTGACCTGAGCTAAATAAATGAAAGCCTAAATGTCTCCTGGCCAGTATAGATAGTGGGAGGAAGAAGGCTGCAGCTTCAGATATATGGAGGAGAGACAGAGAGGAGGCATCAGAGTGGACAGGAGGCGGTGGATGAGTGAAAACGTGCAGCTAAAAGTTTGGGGGAGTGCCCAGGTGACAGAGAGGTGAAGAGATAAGCCGTGTCTCCATCGCAGGAGCTTTCCCTATAGGAACCTTTGGAGGAACTCCAAACTGCGTTTCCACTGCAAGGACAAGGGTCTTAATTAAGTTCGTGGGACGGTATTTAGCCCCGAAAAAGTGCTTCAGGGGACTTTCCAAAAGTACAGTTCTCTGGTTGCATGACAGCACTCAGGTTAAGGGTTCCCTTAAGGAAAAAATAGTTGCAGGGAATTGCTATAAGGATTTCCTTAGGATGTTGTAATATTTAAGTGTTTGCTATTATCTGGTCGTTACTTTTTGTGGCACTTCTGCCACTTTAGAAGCCAAAAAAGTTCATACCCCACACCCCAACACACTTTTTAAAAATCAAAAATAATCAAAGTTGAATTGTTGTGAAATAAAAGTCAGTACGACAACATCAGCAAAATAAGAATCAGCAGAAAGACTGATGGTCTAAACCACTCACATGTAGAGAGATGGACAACATGAGAGCTCCTTAAAATTAAGCCAAAACATCTCGATCATCCCCTGGTAGCTCCCCAGTTTTAATAAATAAGACATGAGCCAAATTAAAGCACCAACTTACATGTTAAATAAATTTTCCCCAAAGATGCTTTCTGTTAATTTAGGTCGGTTTTTATCACACTGATGTATATTTAAGTGTTTATTTTTCAGATCAGTTTGGTTTTATGTAGTTATTTGATGCTACAAAAGGGGGGTTCATGTTATTTATTCTCCTCAATACTGTGGCTCCAACTCTGAACACTACTACACAGACTTTGGCTCCAAATGATGTCACCACCGCAAGATGGCAAGGTCATATCTGTCATAGGTCATATTGCTTCATTTTTGTACAGTGGGAGAAAGTAGAGCTATGTTAGCTTAGGGAAATAAGAAAATAAGTTTTAAGGTGGTTTTTCCAACCCTGCACATCGACTTTGGTGGTTTTGACTTGCAACACTGAACATTTCTGTGATGGAGTATTCACAGCATTTTATTTCAGCAATCATTTTTCTAAAATCTCAAGAAAGCTAAAACAGGTGGACAGATGAAGTTCAGGTCCTTTAGAGCATTTATGCAGAGGATAAAATCCAGTGGTAACTGATGCCTGTCCGTCACTTTATATGGTGTCGTTGTTTGTATAGTCATGTGCAAAACTGATCTTTAAAAACAGCTGCCACTTTTTTAGACATCAGAGGACTAGTTTGACTAAGTTTTTCAGGTTGTTAGAAAACACAAGTAACAACTGGCTGGGAACATTTCAGTATCTTGAGAAGTAGTTCCTGGGACTAAAAGTTCTGGTTACTTTAAGTGGAAATGCGAAAATAGAGGAGAGATGGGATGAGGTGAAGAGGAATGACAAACACAAGTGTGGAGGAGGAGAAGAAGGTGGGATGGATGGATGGATGATGGAGGAGAGGAGGAGGAGCAGATACTTTAAGTTAAAGTGGTGGTGAGGTTATGCAACAGTGAAAAGCAGGTAAGCTGCTGATCTGCAGCTGCCTTGCACACATGGCCGTCCCTGACGCTTAGGCTTGTTGCAGGAACACACACACACACACACACACACACACACACACGCACATGTAGACAACCACAGCTAACTCCCTTTTAGCAACTTCTACCAAATCCTGGTGGAAGCTGCATTTTAAAGGTTCAATAGGTGACCTTGTGACTGTGCAGAGTCTCATCTGTTTTTATTTACAGATAACTGAATGAAAGCTTTCTTGAACAAAAAACCCTCAAGCTGTCAATGAGTCAGAACACTGAGAAATACAGAAGAACAAAAGTGGTAATGAGAGGTTTCGTGTGTGGAGATATACAACTCTTTATGTCAATAAAAAAAGTCTTAGTTAAAAGGTTGCAGAGAATTTCAAACGACTGTCTTTAAAAATCTAAAGAAAAGCAAATTGTCTAAAGAAATACTGTTTCTACAATAACACCGTCAATGCAGCATCACTCCACATCTGTCACATCACACTTTATACTGAATTTTGAAAAAACAAAAAACAAAAAACTTTTCTATTATTCTTGATATTTTTCTATGCTCTTGTGAAATACAAGACACTTTTACTTCTTCAT
>JAJHUR010091080.1:0-18731 GCA_027495735.1 Lutjanus campechanus
TTTATCTTCAAACCTAAAAATAAAAAAAATACTTAAGACAAAAATCCTCTAAATTTGAAGGTCCATGATCTAATTTGCATCTTTCGCGGTGGTCTTTGACATGAAAATATTTGAAAACCCCTACTATAACCTGGTAACCACAACATTGGGATCCACTGTATCGAAGGTTTCTGGTAAATCCAAAAGCATACTCAAAGAATACTCATCATAAAAAGTAAGGGGCTCACCGAAGTCATTGTGATTCTCATTATATTCCCATGAATGTCCATACTGGCCCAGAGTTGAGACATCTCAACCACAGTCTAAGTACCCATCAGCCCTCCCTCTAGCAGGGCTAAAACAAGAAGAAGTGCTTTTATATATGAGCAAGTAGTATCTATTAGTGGATACGGGTGAAGAAGGTGGGTTTATCCACTAGAATGAAGTGGGCAGCTATAAATGTATGAGGCATGTTATCAGTCCGGACAACAGCTGCTGGTATGGTATCATGCTGAGTGCACTGTACTGTGTAATGGATGTGTCCAGTAATAGTTCTTGTGTGTACAGCATGTTGTATTTGAGGCAAAGCATCGCCTCAAAAAATTGAAAGCCACGTCTTTCGTGTTGGTTTTAGTCTTTGGTTTTCAAAATATATTGCAGTTAATGAATGGCAAAGTTTAAGGGATAGTTCAGAATTTTTTAAGTGAGGTCGTTACTTAGACAGAGTCATCGTATTACCTACTGTAGTCAACACACCCCCAGTTCAGAGAAGCCGAGAGGAGCTGCAGCACCAAAACTAAGATGGGCTCAGCAGCAAAATGTATGTTAGCCACATCGGTCTTTTCTGATGGGAAACCGCTGTTACATAAGCAAAATATCACTCTTCAAAGGCACCAGACTCCCTTAGCAAAAGCTGTCATTTTAAGTCGCATAACGTGGGAGTTGCTCGTCTTTAGCTGCCTCAGTCGGTTAGTTTGTTTGTGCTATTGTGTGACTTCAGTGAATCTGAACTAACCTTTTCAAATACAGAAGTTACACAATAACACAAACAAATAAACAAATTAAGGCAAAGATGGTATAGTAGTAAGATAGTAGTCCTGTCTTCTATGGGGGAAAATTGCTGATTTTGCCAATGGAGTTTGGTTGGTTTTGAGAAAGTGATATTTGGCTTATTTAATGGCGGTTTCCCATCAGAAAAGGCTGTCTGACTGAAAGGTAAAGCAGTGACAATGTTCTGTATAGTCTACACTTAAATTAATATTGATCTTTTCAGGTGGCTAAAATCCATTTTGCTCCTGACCCTGTTCACAGTATGTTCGCAGTTTCTTAACACTGGAACTCCTGTTGTTAATGGTTATCTACGGTAGGTAATACACTAACTATGAATATGTACCTCATATAAACCTCACTTTCAATAATCTGAGTACTCCCTTTAATTCATTAACTAAGGGATGAATTAAGTTTTACATGAATAAAAACTTATATTATGCACACAATTGTATTGAGATTAGGCATTGTTTCCTTTTATGTGCTTAAATTCCATTTTTTCCTGAAGCCGGTCCCAGAGGAGCTGCAGAACGGAGCGGGGTTCGGCTACGTTGTGGCTTTCCGACCCCACGGCGCCACGGGATGGATGCAGGCCGCCGTACCATCCCCTGAAGCATCCAGATACGTCTTTAAGAACGAGAGCATCCAGCCCTTCTCGCCTTTCCACGTGAAGGTCGGAGTTTACAACAACGAGGGGGAAGGGCCGTTCGGACCCGTCACCACCATCTACTCGGCCGAGGAAGGTGCGTTACGAGCTCATGTCTCACACAACATGTTATGGAGTAGGCATCCACTTGCTCAGCCACTATTAATGCATGAGTACATGGCTAGATCCACTCTGGGTCTAAACGGTAGCAGCCAGAGCTCTTCTATCAGCCCTTACAGACATCTTCTACACACTTCCCTCCCTGTGTTGTTTGGATGAAAGACATAGCTTTGAAACAGTTTTGATGTTCCCACTTTGAGGGGTCATCAAAGCTCAGTGTTACTTCTAAAATCATTCAGAGTCTTTATACATTAACTCCAGAGCCTGGCCGAGCGCCCACCAGGGTCCGTGCCAAGAGCCTCTCTGCATCCGAGATTGAAGTTTCGTGGAAAGCTCTGCCCTGGAATGCCAGCAAGAAAAGAGTGCTGGGCTACGAGGTGAGCCACACTGAAAATACCTTGTTTGTATGTGCCTCCACTGGATGCAAATGTGTGTTTGAGTGCGTGTGTGCACAAGCACATGGAAACTTATGCTGTTGAGTCTTGTTCTCTTCTATTATTGATGAGTGTTTCAGGCTCATGCACCTTGGGCATAGGAGATAATAGCTTGCTGCATGCATAATGGTCCAGCCTAGTCCCGTGCTTGTGGGTTTAGTTGTGTTTCTCTTGTTGTTTACCTAAGTACTGTAACCACCCTGATTAGCGTACTGATGCAATACTCTAAGGGATAGAACGTTTAGCTTCTAATCCACACAACAAAGCAGTTTCAGACACTGGCTCTGCACTCAGTTAGTTCTTGTCATTTTAATTCCGCTCATTATTGAAATCCAAGACGTGAACAAAGGCGCTGTTTTCGCCCACGGATTGCATAAAGTGCCAGAATTATAAATTGTTGACCACTCAAAGTCAACAGAGGAGCAGGGCCTGAGCAAACCGTTCCTGTGAGGGAAGACAAATTATATTTGTGCTGTCAAGCGTGCCAGCTATTTCAGCCTTGACAAGCAGGGTGACAAAGAAAATCTGTTATCAGTGGAAGTTGATGGCAGGGGGATTTTTGAGGATTCTTTTTCCTCCTCTTCTTTGTTTTCCATTTTTTCCTTCTTTTGCATTTTCGACCTCGGTCTTTAACGTGCAAGTTAAACCATGGCACACGTCTGTGCCACGTAGCACATGCCGAGCAAAAGGTACACAAGTTGACATGTTGCCTGGGCTTGTTTTCAGATCAGTTCACATCCTCCATTCAGCTGAATTCACATCCGCCTGTTTCCAGGTTGCACTTCATTGACAGGGTGTAACAGAAAGCTTTTAAGGTGTCCGCCGTGTTTTCTTGCGTTCACGTCTGTGGTTCTGCCCTGTTGCTTTTCAGCTGAGGTACTGGAGTAGAAGTGAGAAGGAAGACACGGCCAGCGTGCAAAGGACTGTAGGAAATCAAACATCTACTATTATCCGTGGGGTGAAAGGCAGCACCACATATTACATCTCAGTGAGGGCGTATAACACTGCAGGAACGGGGCCTCCCAGCACCACGGTCAACGTCACCACCAAAAAACCACGCAAGTATCCAAACTAATTACCACTCTGGTGACTGGTCAGCTTTCCTTTGAGGTGAATAACGTGTTTTTTTTCCTCCTCTCAGCTCCCAGTCAGCCGCCGGTTAAAGTGATGTGGAACACATCCAACTCCAAGATCATATTGAACTGGGAGCAGGTCAAAGCCCTGGAGAATGAGTCAGAGGTCACTGGTTACAAAGTAAGCACTCAGAAAATTGTGGATTTATTTTTTTTCTGGGCCTCAAGTTTTTATTGGTTTTTCTTTCTTCATTCATTATGGAGGAAGCAAATGCATATAAAAGTACCATAAGTGAAATATTTCATCACATATATTCATTTAGTTAACATTATATTATTATACATAATGAATTTACATCAGTTTCCATTTAGATAGATAGATAGATAGATAGATAGATAGATAGATAGATAGATAGATAGATAGATAGATAGATAGATAGATAGATAGATGCAATACCTCCTGCGTCCACCTGATGCCGCTGCTTGATTAGATTAATATTTATTTATTTAGTTCGAAAAACATCATAAATCATATTAATTGAGCTGGCCTATAACACTCAGTGGGGCATGGCAAACTACATACCCCAGTTTCCTTTTAATCGGACTGACCTTTGCCGAGATATAATATTGCCTCTCGTTATCAAGAAGAGCACTTTGTGGACTTTCAGGTGTATGCAACATTTTTTTTTTTACAAACTACGACCTAAGATAAGTCTGAAGGTGTAGGTTTCGCATATTGTTCAAATTTTGTGTGAAAGCGCCACCTAGGGGCTGATTGGTGCCTTATTTTTTAACTATCAAAATTCTTTTGATAATTTCTTAATTTCATGAGTATTCATAGATTCTGTGTGCTGAGTTTTGTGCAGATGGGATTCACAGTCGAGGAGAAGTTCATAATAATGGTTTTAGCATATTTCACGATTTTAAGAAATAAATTAGAGGCAGAAATGGGCGTGGCCCGTATCACTAGATTCAGATCAACTCAGCGATAGATGTGAGGTTTTTGAATGTGGGAGATACTATGTGGGAGATGCTGGCCAAAACGTGTTTATCTTGATTATAGCGCCCCCTGCTGGTGGACATGGCAAGAGCAACATTCTAAACCATCCCTGTAACTTTCACTTATATAACGTTTTACAGCCCACCCATAAAAAAATGTTCTAACTTCCATCTGAATGTCCCATGATCCTAATAATAACTTTGCCCACACATCATCCCTGTTCTCATCCACCACCTCACATCCTCATGGTCTGAGTTCTTAGTTCTTTTAGGCTATAAAGTTATAGCCAAAAACATAGTTATTATATTCTCCTACGCCTTCTGTGTCTATGCCTTTTTTTAAGATAATGATACAAGTGACACAGAAATAAATATATTCTGGGTTACTTTATACCCCAGTTTTTCAAAGAAACATAGCCATGGTATATCTTATGTCAGTTGTGACAAGGATATCGTGTTTGTTGCCATGGCTACCACGTCTGACTCTCGGCTTGTCATCGTCAGGTACTCTACAAGAATCGACACAGCCGCCCCAACGTCATGGAAACCAACACCACCTCCGTGGAGCTCGCCCTGCCCACCGACGAGGATTATATCATCCAGATAAAGCCGTTCGGAGAGGGAGGCGAAGGCAGCAGTAGCAGGCAGATCACCATCCCAAGGATACCAGGTCAGTGGAGAGCTAGTTAGCGGCTCCCTCGTGTCAGAGCTGAATAATCCACTCCCCTGCTGCTGTCTTGCCAGAACAGATTAGCCATCATCATCTCCAAAGGAACGGAGAGAGTGGGAAAATAATGTGCTACATGAGAGACATTTGTGTAATTATGGCCTCTACGTGACACCATAATGCAATCGTGGCGTGAAAAGTTGAGCAATTTATTTAGAATACTTTCAACGTCTCATTCCACTGCTCGAGTAATAACTCTCGAGCATTTTTGGAAATGAATGTTTTCAGCTCGTAATTACTAAAGCAGGCTGGAGAGGCGGCCCATTAAAGAAATGAAATGCCAAAAAGTCTGTGTGGGGCTTTTTTTTTTTTTTTTTTTTTTTTTTTTTTTTTTGTTCCACTAACAGCCTCGTTCTTTCTTTTCAATACCTTTTCAGGCCCCAACGCAGTCGGCTCAGCATCCAAGGTCTCCACTCTATCAGCCCTCAGCACAATAGCACTGTCTTTCACAGCGCGGACATCTTTATGACAAACAGCTCCCAGCAGACGTTGCATCTGATGTGCAGACAGCTCCACGGCGGAACGCAAACACAGCCCACTCTGGTGTAACTAGATCCATTCATTTAGATTTTAGAGGCAGAAGGGAAATGCTGACAAAAAAAAGAAAAAATACAAAAAATATGCCATTGAGATGACAGGGAAGGAGTCCCCTTCAGCACCCCGGCTAAGTAAAGGAGATTGACCGATGTCGTGACTATGTTGTTACCAAAGCAGCTTTCATAAGAAAAAAAAATAAAGAGAAAAAAGTCTTATATGCATCTTTTTGTATGACATGTTGAGCTTTTATAGATTTTTCTTTTCTTAATCAATCTGAAGTCGGTCTGGGCTTACTGGGGCGAGAGCGATTAAAGTGCATGGCAAACATCGTCAAATTTTCCAGTCTGGAGGTTAAGAATGTGATCTGACAGCGCACCTTTTGTGTTCTAAAATAAGATAAGACTTGTAACTTTGGTTCTGACAGACCAGAGCAGTTTTTTTGTTTGTTTTTTCTTCAAGTGAATGAACTATTAACTGTTATCTGTCACATCACTGTACTTTTCTGCAATATATCACAAATGTTTCACTCGAAGGACTGCATGGACGTGTTGGGCATTTGTCACTTTTGGTCACCTTGCCGAGTGCTGTATATGAAGAGAGGATGAGCATTTCAAACCATCTGTGTCTAGACGATGCTTACTGATCCTTTACCATGCTGGTGAAGTGTTAGCATTAGCATTCTGGGCAAAGTTAGCCAGTTAAAGTTGATTTTTTTTTTTAAAAAAAGGATTTCACTGATGAGGTGGACTAAGATTTTCTAGGGATGCCCAGATCAATTTGCTGCTGATCATTATCAGCTGATATTCAGTAAAAAAAATGCAATCAGAAGATTAAGCTAAAAAAGATTAATGATGTCTAGTCGCAGATTGCAAAAACTGATCTATAACGCATAATATTTGAGTCTGTTCTCAGCTGATTTGGTGTCATTGTCGAATGCTAACTAACTAACTAACTAACTAACTAAGAAGCACTTCACCCCCAAAATGATTTGTATATCAGTTACTCACCCCGTGTTGCCTTGAATTCCTGAAGGATTTTTTTTTTTCCTTGCATGCCAGTGCCTCCACGGGAGCATAGAGTGAATCTAAAACATGCTATCCAGACTTGTTGATGATGATGCCGCTCACGTTTTTGAAATAGCAAAACAAACGCCTGTTTAAAAACTCTCACACTATTGCAGTATAATCCAAGTGTCATTTATCTAGTAATATGCTCAATACTTCCAAAAAAAAAACTTGCTAATGACATAATATCTGTTAGAAAACCCTCGTACGAGTACTTCATACCTGTGGTTAAACACTCCTGTGCATGCAGCTGTGGTTGCGCCTAGGGAATTCTCTGTACTGCTCTGTTGATTGAACGAACAAAGCAAAAGCCTGTTGATGACAGAATAAGAAACCAGAAAGATTAACTTTTCATGGTTTCATATTCATACTGTACAGTAACAGCATTTATAGCCTAATTTATGCTGACACCAGGCAGAGATCCCAATACAAAGCAGTCAAACTGACCTATAATACTGCTGTACAAAACGCTAACGGCAAGCGCTGTCAGTGGCAAAAAGACATGACCGGGGCATCCCTAATTTCTTATCAACAACATTAACTTTGGGTTCTCCTCATACATCAGTTGATGCTAACTGGCACTAATAACATAAAGGATAGGTTTGGTTTTTTGTCAAGTCTGTCTTAATGCAATACCCACGTACCATATGTATACTAAGTTATGAGTCATTGTATTCATTCTTCCTGTCCACACTGGCCCTTCGCTACATGGCTACACTGCTAAGATCAGGGACATAACACAGCCCTTGTTCTCTGCAAAAAAGACCTTCTACCTTCCTGGTAGAGACGTGCACCATGTACGAAGACTGAATCCTTACTGCAGCCTTCTGCTGCATGGTCCCCCCTGACCCCCTCCTGTCTCTTTAGCTGTCAATCACCAGAAGCAAATAAAAAAAATAAAATAAAAAAAAAGCCCAAAAAAAGTAAAAAAAAAAGTAAAAAAACAAACCAAATGCATTCTAAAGTTCAGCTTAAGCGAACAAGAGTTTCCCAAAGTTCTCTTTGTTTTTTAACAAAATCCTTTCTTTGTTTTTCTCCAAATGTTTCCTTGCTGAGGTTAGGGATGGGAAATGCCAATTCTGCGTGGCGCTAATGTTTTTTTTTTTTACATAGGATATTTACCCTTTACCCTGATGTGCTGCTCAGCTGAGAAGCAGTGGCACTCGTGCACAGTGTCAAATACATGGCATTCCTGGGATTTAAGCCCATGTTGTGCTTATTGCTGGTGTTTCCACCGTTACTTGAAATGATCATTTTACAGACATTGCAGCTAGCACTGTCACCTTCCTTGCTGTAACTTTTCAGCAGCAATGTAACTCCATTCTTCCTGTAGTTATTATTTTTGCATTATTGATCAATCTGTTGATCATTTTCTCAATTAATTGATAAGTTGTTTGGTCTATAAAATGTCAGAAAATGGTGGAAAAATAAGCCCGAGATGACGTCCTCAAAGGTCTTATTTAGTCCACAACTCAAAAATATTCAGTTTACTGTCAGAGAGGAGTAAAGAAACCAGAAAATATTCACATTTTAAAAGGTGAAATTAAAGGATTTGGATTTTTTTTTTCTCAAAAAATGACTCAAACAGTTGATCAACTATGCAAATTAATTCAAGGTTGATTGATAATAGATTAATTGTTGCAGCTGTAAGTGTTTTATGTTCTTTGTTAGGTTTATTAGTTTTTCCAGCTGTTTCTTCCTTCGTTGTGTGCAATTTATTGATTGATTGATTTAAAGACCAAAAACATCTAACTAGTAATGGAAAAGTTGCCTTTTTTTTTGTATCCAGATTACATAATCTCCGCTCCGTGTATTCCGTTACTTCCCAAGCTTGGCTCCGAGGAATACGATGGGTCAGACAACTTGGAACTTGCGTGCAATAGTGGCAGGTCTTGATTCCCGTCCCTAGAGGCATAAACATCCTGTTAGATCCATGTGAGCTTGTTGCTTAATAAAACACAGACATTAAACCAACTTCACTACAAAGATGCCCACTTCATTTTTCCAACTGAAGAAAGGGGTCTAGAATTCAAGTTTGCACATACGGAGGATTGTAGATGACATTATAATTGCACTCAGAGGGGATCACTTCACAGCCAGTGTGGACGCAGAATGATTACAGCGTCCAGTAACTCTCTCTGCTACATGTGGCATGAAAACAAAAAGAAAAAAGAAAAAAATCCAAACCTTAACACTCTGCATGCTAATGTGTTAGCGTGCCGTGTTTTTGGTGCCAGTCCTCTCTGGGAAGGTGACCAAGAAAAACTCCCCAAAAAAAAGTCAATGGAGTCCGTAAAGTCATCCATGTGTTCGTTACTGAGCTTGTTACCAGAAATAGCACCGTGCTGTTTTGGAGAGCATCTCCTCCCTGGGTCCCTCTATACCTTGGCCATTGAACTGCACTGGTGTGACCGGATCACCCTCGTGGCTGTCTCATTGCTCCTCATTCTTTCAGTTAGCCCTGTGTCTAGAGCTATTCTTTGCCTTCTGTGTGCCTCATCATATGTTTCAAAATCCTCAGGTCCTTAAAGAGCCTTAACTTATCATATGTATATCGAAAAACATTAGAAACATAGACGTGTGAAGCAGCCGCGGTGATGTTTACATGCTGCTGTGTCGATAGGTAGGTCAGGATTAGGGAGGGAGGGGGCCAGCATCCTTTTTGCAATTCTGAGGTTAGTTTGAATGGCATTCTGCTGTTTCGCATGGGATATTGGCAATATATGTACTACGAGGGCCTGGTGCATTTTTATAGGTGTGTATTCTTAATAAAAGACGATGCTGCTGATCTTTTCCTTTTCCCATAGTCTCCTGATGCCATGTGGGAGTGCTGTGCTGCAGTACAGTGCAGTCTGTATGTAGCTTGTAATCCAGTTCAGTAGTTTGTACTTTGAAGGGAAGTGTACTGTAGGCTACTGGGTCTCGCTCAGAATCATGCATCAAGAAAATGTGTAATATACTGTTTTGTACACTTCAAATCATTTATATAAAAGAACCTTTCTAAAGAGATGATTTACTTGGTTTTTATGTAACGACTCTTGTTTCATACTGTAGCTAACTGTCGCTCAGCATGACTGTGCTTTGTCCTCTCTCTTCTGTCCACCCGCGAACCGACTGAATGGCTTTAGGAACATGCAAAAGGTTCATGCATCTGATAGGTTTGTGTATACTGTACGTGTACCATGATAATCCAAACCATGGTCGAGCCCCCATGTCTATGCTTCTGTCTCAGTCAGCCCCTCTGACATGTACTGGGTCTACTGTCCATATACGCTCTACAGGAGGCTTTCCTCTGTTGCTGTTTGTTGTTTATACTGTGTTAATAAAGTTTATTGATTTATAGAACAATGTCACGCTCTGTTGGTCTTTCCATCAATACGTACGACCTCTGTGAGAACTGACATATAGGAGTCTCTGCATTTGGTCAGAATACAAGTGAAGTGACACAAGATAGCTTGATTGAACAGTTCAGAGGGCTACATATTTTTCTATAATGCGTTACTGAGTTATAATGCATTCATAATACTTCAGGTGCAAGTGGTTTATAGAAGCTTTTGACTAGTTATCATATCTGCGAACTAGTTGATTTTTGGCAAAATACACTGCTGCTTCAAAATTCATCAGGTAAGCTTTAATACCACAATGTAAAAATACTTAATTACAAGTAAAAATCCTGCATTTAAAGTCATGTAGTGTAGTGCAGTACTAAAGTAAAAGGACTAAGTTAAGTAAAGTAACTTTACTTTTACTGTGGTACCTCACTTAGTACTTTTAACTTAAGTATTCAGGTAAAAGTAAAAGTAGTAATGTCTGCAGAAAACAGGCAGAGAAGATGTAGGTCACTCTTCAGACTGAAACAGAGTGCACCAGAGTGCTTTGTTTACATGTTAAAATCACAAAATTTTGAATTTGCAGGTCTGAGTTATAAACTATTGATGGGTTTATAATGCATTATGACTACTCACATATACACACCTCAGCAATCAACTGCAGTAAGGATAGTGCTATAATAGTCTATGCAGTAAGGGACAGTAGGGGTGGTAGTAACACTTTTTGTTGGAACGTGAGTAACTAGTCGTACTACATCTCTCAAACTTCTATACACACTAAGTGACCATATTTGTCTACTACAAAGAAAACTTACATGGACGTTTCCTACACAATCACAGATTATGTGAGTTAATTATTTAGTTATTATTTTATTTTGGTGGCTATAGATGTAACAATGAGTGGTAATTAGCTCCGATTTATGAACGAACTTTATTGAAGAATAAAAAAAACTTCTGAATCAAGTAAACAATTTAATGTGACAGAAGCACTTTATATATATGCGTGTGTGTGTGTGTGTGTGTGTGTGTGTGTGTGTGTGTGTGTGGACTGTCAGTCACTGTCAAAGTTGTGGTAAATGTAGATGGCTGCTGTGGGCTGCAGGCTTTGTGGGTTCAGAACTAAAAATGTACACACTTGACCCACACTTCTTTTTGCCTCGAGTTTCCAAAGTGTTCCACACACACTGTGACACAATGCAAAAATTCTCGTTATCCTAATGAACTGTTACAACTGTCCCCACCCCAAGCATCCATTACATAGCTAACTGTATTAGCATGTTCAGGCTTGAAGGTAGCATAAATGCTATAATATATAAAAGTATCAAATTAAACTAGAGAAGCTGCAGATAAGTCAAACCTTTTGTATCTACAATTCAATGAACACTGGGCAAAAAAATGTATCTTGTTTTTAAAAAAAAAAGCTTTCTTACCTGAAAATCATTTTTTTGGTGGTACAAATCACAATGTTGCTCACAGAGACATGCCACTAATCCTGTGAGCTCAAAAAGGAATTAGGAGTGTACAGTATTTATTTACCTTTTTCACTTGATTAAACCAATAGTGTGATATGATGTGATGTGATTTATAAATAAATTATAAATTCAAGTGTCTTATGGAAGCTCTTGACTAGTTATACATTTGGGGCAGACTGATGGAGCTTATTACATTATGACTCACATACACGATACAAACCTCAACAATCAACTGCAGTAAGGACTCATAATGTGCTATAACAAACCATGTAAAATCGTAAGCTGAAGTACATATGGATGCATCTATAATAATTAATATCTCATGATGTTGGTTGTTGGTGGTAGTAAAGTGTAATACATTTTCATGCATTTCAGAGTGTCAGGAGTGTCATGTGTGTTTGACAGTAGTCATAAAGCATTATGAATGTACCATATGATCTTCATTGAAAGTTACTGATGTATCTTCACTCATATCTTCCAGTAATCTAATACTGCACTTAAGTTCAAAACTGAAGCAGCAGAGGCACAGACATCCAGACCGTTTGTCCTTAGTATGGGGTCAAGTTCCAAACAAACTGGTACATACATTTCCCATGATGCAACATGATACCATCTCTTTATTAGACTCTCTGCTGGGTAAACAGCCATGTCTTTTAAATCAGACATCGGAAATTTTTCATACAGGCTTTCTGTTACAGATGAGCGCTCTCAAAGCCCAGCCTGGGATGACCCTGTATGACATCCCTATGACATCACCAGAGTCTCAGAAGACATGATGCAGCTGTTATCACTGGCTTTGTAGCACCTCTCAAGACCAATAAACTGACCTTGATTAGCACTGCAAGGTCGATTGAAAGAAAATTAGCTGCCAACTGTTTTGTTAATCGATTAATAGTTTTAGTCATTTTTCAAGCAAAAAATATAAAACATTTGCTGGTTCCAGCTTCTTCAATGTGGAGACTTGCTGCTTTTCTTTTTAATTTATGACAGAAAATTAAGAGTCTTTGGGTTTTGGAGTGTTGGATGTACAAAACATTTTATACACTAAACAATCTATTTATCATGACAAAAATTATAGATAGTATCATTAGTTATAACTCAAATCTTTATGCATAAAATCTGTGCAATGCTCCTTTATGGAACCAAGGCAAAAGCACTAAGTCTTCTGTATATTTTGTGTCAGAACGTTCATTTAATAACATATAAGTGCTGTGAATTTATGGAATTTTCCCATATATGTTCTTTCATATCTTGAGTGAAGTTGCAGAAAATACACTAGATGGCAGTAAGAGCACACAAATAACTTGAGTCTGCAGCCCAGTTTCAGTCGACAGTATGAGTTGTGCTTTGGCCACAAGATGGTGACACAAAACAAGGTCATTTTCCTTTTGCTTCACTGCAATAACAATTCCATCCACCCATCCAGCCGTATATTACAAAGAACAACAATTTATTACATTATATGGTGAATTATGTCATATAATTGGGTAAAAACACATTTCCCAAGTCTCTCTTCTTCATTATAGTCATCCATCTGCCCTCTTTTCAGAATCAGAGACAGTGTTTGAATCATACTGAGACATTTATTTATGCATGTATGTTTTCCATTTAGACTGAATGCAAATACAGCAAATACACACCACCAAGCACTAGGGGAATGTAGAGCAAAAGGCAGTGGAGAATTGAAGGTGGAGGCTAAACAGCGGAGCAGTTTGATGCTCTTCACGGATTTAAAAAAAAAGAAGAAAAAAGAGCTCATATCCATAATCTGTACTATGCTGGTTTGTCTACATTAATGGGGCCGATAAATGTTTTCATCTTGCTTGAAGACTAACAGTCCAGATTCAGAGAGGCTTTTTTTTTGTTGCTGCGCTCAATGTCACATTCTTTACAAGACCGTAATTCACTTTCATGACAGCTCCTCCTCACCTTGGGCCGAGAGGGGAGGTCGTTTCTACATCTGCCCGGTGGTGATTAACAGCACTTTCAGCTAAAGTGCTGATAACTGTGGCTGCTCCGAACATAAGGCACCCATTCAGGGACATTTCTGCCGCATCACCATCCTTCTGATTATACTTACCTGATCTCTTGAACCTAAAAACAACATCCCTGCTCCTTTCAATTTCTACATAGTTTACAGGCTAATACACAGGAATATTGATATTTATATATAAATACAGGCCCTCCATCCTTCAACTCACCACTTCACCTACAACACACAACTTCTCTCCCGGTGCCTACAGTTGTTTCTCTTCCATCAGTAGTGTGTCCAAAACTACAGCAAAGACAGATCATTTTTTTCCCCAGCGGTTTACAGTATATGTGCTGCTTTCACTGCAAGCAAGTGCCTTCACAACAGTCCAGTGTCATATGACCAGAAAAAAAAAATAAAACAGAGCAAAATAGAATATACAAATCATCAGTTGTTTCCTCAGACACATTAACAGCAGGTCGACAGTTTCAAGTCGGGGGGTGGGGGTGGGAGGGGGATGGGAGGGTTAGACGACAAGGGCGACAAAGCCATGGTCACAAGTGTTGGAAAAAGCTCCTTTGAATATCACTAACTGTGTGTTATAGGTTTTGGTTACGCTTCGGTACGCATGAGAGTTCACAGTTTTCTCCCTTTAGAGGACATAGAGGATAAGAATAATAATGGCTGCTTATTGCAAATCTCACAAGCAGTGCGCTTCACTGCTCCGGTTAACAGTAGCACAAAGTTAACAATGACGGCAACACGGCTAACATGGGTCAGGCTCCATCAGAGGGATTCTCATGTATGATAGTAAGTGATGCATAGTATAGTATTAAAGGTCATCCAGGATATATGTTCTGTGACAGCCAACGGGTTCTGTGGGTGAGTGTGTCACGCTATAATGAGTCTCGGCTTTGTCAGTTAACGGGGATCGGGGAGGAAAAGCACAGGCCTCACATTCACCACTCCTATAAATACAATTACAAACTCATACACCATAACTTAAAATGAGTTAATCCAACAGAAAACAAAAAAGTACCCATGTTAATCTTGGGGTTTTGGACTTTTCAGGCAGTATGTGTGAACATGAACTGGAAAATCCATTTTTCACGTTTGGAAGTTGCTTTTAAAAGCTACTATGGCCAATGTTTTTACACTGTAAATGAATCAAATGTGTAAAGTGAAAGCTGATGCTAATAGGAAAAAAAAGCCACAGAGAATTATTACCCAACTCTGTGGTTTCCTTCAGCTCTACGTAGTGCGTTAGCCTCTTTTAGTTAATTGTTTTGGTCAATTATGGCCCACAACCAAACTGCAGACAAAGTTAGCAACTAGCAAGTGAACATAGTGGAAAAAATACCAGCTAGCCTGTAATGAACCAACAAATAATCACCAGACTGTAGTTTCCCTCAGCACTATGTAGCGTGTTAGCCTCTCTTAGCTCATTGTTCTGCTCTATGATACCCCCGACCAAACTGCAGACAAAGTTAGCAACTAGCTGGTGAACATAGTGGAAAAATAAGCAGCTCGCAGGAGACTGAAAATTGAACTTACATTCACCAGGTGGCCATTACCTTAGAACGAGCAATTTATATCTACAGAGGGCGTGGGTCCTCTTCCACGAAGGCTGCCATATTGAACCGCCATGTTTGTATGGTCGCCCAAAGAGGACAAACTAAAGACAGGCTCTAGAGAGGGCCTTTAACATTTTTTGGAAGGTTTGCAGCCACTGTAAGTTGTCCTACACAAAGGGGAAGGTGAGGGAAGTTGTTTACAATCTGCAAGCTCACCTCTAGATGCCACTAAATCCTATGCACTGCTCCTTTAAAGCTGCTATGAGTTTTTTTTTTAAACCATGAATGAATCAAATGACTATGTGTAATGTGAAAGCTGTTGCTCATAGTAATAAACCCACAGAGAAGCATCAACCAACTGTATGGTTTCCCTCAGCTCTAAGTAGCATGTTAGCCTTTTTAGCTAATTGTTGTGGTCTATTACTGCCCACAATCAAACTGCAGACAAAGTTAGCAAGTAGCTTGTGAACTTAGTGGAGAATTAAGCAGCTAAAGAGTCAGGACAGGTGGACATCAGTGTTTGCTAACACGCTTACCATTATAATATGTCAAAGTTGTGTTTACAACTTGTTGGGTTGGTCCCGAGTGGCCAATTATATCAGGTTCAAAGAATGGATATGATGCTGATATTGATTACTGACTGTGACATCAATTACATTTGGTACATTGGGTAAGATTTAGGGGGCATGTTTGTGTGTTTTCATTAGTGTATAATCACCTGACAATAAGAATTGCTTTGAATTGCTTGAAGAACTGCTTCCACAGAGGCTGCTATGTTGAAAAATCAAGTTTCTACAGTGGTTCAGAAAGGACAAAACCTAACCTAGAGGCTTTACATAGGGCCTTTCATGTTTTACTATCTTTAGCCATATAGGTTCTTCTATAAATTAGGAAGGGGAGGGTGAAGCTGCGCATTTACAATCCACAAGCTCACTTAGATACCACTAAATCCTACACACTAGTCCTTCAAGATCTTGACTGAACAGCATACAGACAACCAAAGGCCTGTCCCACAACTCACTGCATGTCTCCATTTCTGCATTTCTCTCTATTGCATCACAACGTCACAATGTAGCAATCCAGTTTCTCGTTCTCTCTGATTAACCCTGATTACCTGGAGCAAAGCAACAGCAAAAAAAAAAGAAAAAAAGCATGTTCACACGACACATGACGACTGAAACGTCCAAAACCACAAGAATAACATTTAAACCCTGTTTCATGATGGAAGTCAGTAAAATCAAGTAAGAAAAACATGAAAACATATCATCACATTTCTGAAACTTATTAGATAAAACATTATTTATATTAAAATTTCTCTAAAAATCCTGTTAACTGTGCCCGAAACATGTGACCAGCATTTCTTCATGGAGAAGGCGACTTGACACCGAGATGAAAACGGTAACAGTGAGCGTGGAGGGGGTGGGGGAATGGGACGAGGACAGTGATGTTTGAATGTTGGAGTTCCAGCTGTCCACTGAAGTGTTACACAGCTGTCCTTCTTCAGCAGAGTCCATCAAGATCACTGTGTGTCCACTCCTCACTGGCCCCAGTGATTTTTGCAGTTTCTCCGTAGGTGCTCAGTCCCATCATCTCAGAGCTTCTTATGGGTGTCAAATGTGGAAATGTCCGTGTAATTTTTTTTTTTTTCATTCCCTCGGCTATTTTGTAGTTGAATCATGCAGATTATAATCATCTGATATTATACATATTTCATAAACAAGCGAACACTGGACATAAATTAGACCCTCTATAGATAAAAATGTAAAAAGCTAATAAGACAGCTGTTGATTATACTGAAGGTGTCACAGCCAGGAGGTGGCGACAACGAGCAAAAGGCTGCCTCTTGCCTCTTGGCACCAACCTCCCCATCCCACCCCCTCCACCACCAGCATTGTCCCCATCCTTTCACACAACCCTCCTCTGCTATTATATCTTATTCATTCCATATGTTACAGTAGCAAAGGGCAGATGTTTGAGATCAGGGCAGATGTTTGGGATCTTTAAACAGAAGTAATTTGTAAGGGAAGGGTTTTGGGGGCAAGGGTGGTTTTGGGGTGGAAACTCATTGATTCAAATGACCCCTATGGTTCAAAGGAGCCAAAATGTATTATATTAAATAATATGCAAGTTTCAGATAAATGACTCTGACAGAGGTGATTTCAAATAGTAACAGATGTGACCGGGTTTCACTTTCAATCTTGCATCACTTCACTCGATTAAACCAAGCGGTGAATCATCCAACAGACGACATTTCCTGTTCCGTGAGGAGGTGGAGGGCTGGGACGGGCCGGGCCGGTTTGGGACGGAGGCTGAGTCACAGTTGGTTTGTCTAAAGGGACAGGAGTGGAGGTCTACTGCATCATGGAACGCAGTCTGTTCTCGTGTCGGTGTGTACACAGGCAGGGTAGAGAGTCCTCGTGTCCGGTTGGTGGCGTACTGCAGGGCGGGGTTAGGAGACACACAGCTGGAGGATCCTGTCCTGCCCCGCCCCCACCCCATCTCAGGAGCCACCATGAACCAATCAGGACTGCAATGAGACAACAACACACAGATCTGTCATAGCACGTAAACATGGACTGACAGGAGACAATAGGCTCCTGGGCACAAAAATGGTTATTTCATGTCTTTGTAGTTGTTTTTGTGTCTCTGTAGTCATTTTGTATCTCTTTGTAGTCATTTTATGTCTCTTTGTGGTTGTTTTGTACCTCTTTATAATCATTTCAAGTCTTTGTAGTTGTTTTGTATGTCATTGTAATCATTTTTCAGTTTTTCAAGTTTTCAAGTCTTTGTTGTCTTTTTTGTATCTCTTTGTGGTTGTTTTGTACCTCTGTGGTGGTTTTGTGTCCTTTCTGTTTTTTATTTTTGTCTTTTGTGGTCACTTCGCTGCATTTGTAAACGTTTTGTGTCTCCTTATAGTTGTTTGTGCTTCTTTGAGTCATTTTATGTCTCCTTGTATTCTTTTTCAACTCTTTGTAGTCACCTGGTTTACATTCTGACAAGAAATGCTCGCAGTCACTTCAAACAGATGCTCTGTGCCCGGGAGGCCTGTTCAGTAATCGATCCATGCACATGAAAGCGTAATAATCTTGTAACCTGCGCTGTGATCACATGACCAGACTGTCAACGCTGCAGAGAATCACACACCTCTGCTTTCTGCTGCAGCTCCTCAGTGGGAGACTCTGTTTCCCTGATAACCACTGCTTTTGTCACCAGCATGTCGGGGTGCTGCTGCTTGGCCTCCTGGATCGCCATGGCGAGGGCCTGGGGACACGACGCATCAGCGCACGGGTCATAAACCTTTTATATATTGTGCCTTATGACTTATTGAACACACACTGCAGGTTCTCACAGTATTTTTATAACACTCCTCACCTGATGTTGGTCCACATCATCGTCTCCTGTGATTATAATCCTTTTCTCGATCCTGGTCTCTGAGTAGCCTCCTTTCACAGTCTGCACAGTGCAAAAAAAATAAAAATAAAATACAAGTAATGAATCATAAGCTCATTAACAAGAATTAAAAATTCCCCTTCATGGATCAAAAAGAGCCTAATCAAAGGAACCATTGTCCTTATTGTGTTTTTATCTCCATCTCTGTTGCAAAATCTCATCACTGTGGCGTTTCTGCACCAGTTCTTCAGAAACATTAAGTTCTTTTGTGCAGCAGATTTAATCACTAAAGATACTAACTGTTTACAACAACAAATATAAAATGTGTCATGAAGTGGAAAACGAGTGAATCCCTATTGTTTTACATT
>JAJHUR010091081.1:0-17699 GCA_027495735.1 Lutjanus campechanus
GTCTTTATGCAAGGAGCCTCTGATGAAGGTTCTTCTTAGCCCGTAGCTTTAAAGACATCACTATTTCAGACAGGTATGAATAAACAGAACAAGGCCTCTTCACCAGCGGTGGACAAACAGATCAATGAGGACAAACTGAAGTGGAGCAACATCAGCTTTGAAGTTTTACTCCTCAGCCTGGGACAACGAACAACCTTGACGATACTAGTTAGCAAAACTTGTATAATGACTTCCATGAATTTATACTCAGTCATACTGTGAGCCATTTCTTTTATTTTAAAGCTACTACAAGCAGTTGCTGGCCAGTCATGAAACTATCAATTTGATACAGATGCCTTTAAATGACCTACATGAGCAAACAAAAACATCAGAGAGAAGATTGGCTGTTTAGATATAGTTATTTTTAATGTCTGCCACTGGGTCAAATTCTCCTTGAAATCTGATAAAACGAGCCTGTGTTTATATTTTCACCAGGCAGTTACAGTGAGTACTATGTTAGCCGACTAAAAGGAAGAAGATTTTTATTCACATTATTAGATTTATGGTGTTATATTTTGTGGTTATGGCAGAGGTTATGCCCACAGGGGCCTCCAAAACCAACACAATATCAAAGTTCCTTATAGCAGCTTTAAGCTACAGACTTCTCTGTTTGGCAGCATGGTGAGATTCTAGTAGGTGGGAAGCAGCAGCCTGAAGTGCATGGCACAGGTTGTTAGTAGGATGGGAGTTAGCTGAGAGCCTCCACAGCAGAAATTCAAAATACACAGCATCAATGAGGCAACCGCTCGCTCTCTGAGAGCACCTTTAGGCTGCCTGAATGAGAGGGGGGGGATGGGACCACGAGCAGGAAACAACAAACAATTCTCCCGGTGAGGTGCGCTACACTCTGTTTACCTCAGGTTGTACTTTGGAGATAAAACTATTCAAATGTTTATCTGGGGCACGCAAAACTTAGTAGATAAGAATAATAGACTCAGTGAACTGACTACAATGTTACTAACATGTCGCTAACAGTAGCTTTTATAAGCTACTGGTCATATCGGACCAGGTTAGGTTGTAGCAGCCAAATCACTGAGTGTACTGACTGGAATTGTATGTTTTATTGCTTATTAATTCACTTCTATAGGAAAATAGCCATTGGTGACATTTTATATGAGGGTCATGTCTATAATGCTTTATAAGCACATTCATAAGACATTATAATGCATTTATAAAGGTTTATAAATCGCTTTATAAATGTTTATAATCATGCATGACAACATATTGCAAGGTTTATAGTAAGTAAGTTCAATTAGTTAAGTATTATACATATTGAACATAATGTATTATAAGCATTCATTAATGCTTTAAAAAACCATGCCAAAGTGTTCTGGGTTACACAGCGCCTTATAACTACTATAATTTCAGCCAGTTATAAAGACACATAGAGAACTGCCTTAACGTATCATAAGAGATTATAAATTCAAAGTGTCTGAAATTGAATGTCTTATAAGCATCAATGATACACTATAGCATGACTTTGTGAGCTTTAAGTAAAGTGAGCATTGTATGTTATTAGCAATTTGTATGATACTGTACTTACAATACATCATATGTGTTAGGTATTAAGCATATGTCCACCACTTATAACACTTTGTAAACCTTGTTGTCATGCATGTTTATAAACATTTATAAAGAGTTTTATCAAGCCTTATAAATGCAGTATAATGTCTTATTAATGTGCTTATAATGCATTATAGGCATGACATTCACAGAATGTGTTACCTAGTCATGTCTTCAGTAACACTTTTTATGATGCCCATGTCTATAATGCATTATAACCACACTTTATACATCATAACATATCACAATCTCTTCATAGCACTGTAAAATTACAGTTATAAGCACTCATAAATGTTCACAATGCTTTGTAAAAATAATCATGACACATTATAAACCATTTTACAATGACTTATAAGGTCTACATTTAAAAATGATATATAATCAATTAAATGTACTCCTGCTATTAATCTTTTCATTTAACTATTCTTGTGTCTTATTACAGCGATGAATTTGACCTGGGCAGCAACAGTACAAAAAGTAGTAGCTCACAAAAAAAGAACCTAAAATACCAATATTTGTTTATGTTTTGGCAAATTAACACCATTAAAAGTAGTCAAATTATAATTATTATTGAATTAATGATATTGAAGAACAGTTTAAAATGTGATGAATCTCAGGCAAGTTCTGCAGTTACAAGGAGCCTCTTCCTTCCTCTGTTTTTTAAGTCTATTTATTGACACCGCATCACTCTTTGGTAAAGGGTGAAAAGACTAAAATTAAAAGTCTTCACTTTTTAGTTTGACAATAAACTGCTTAAACTATATATAATAAACTGTGTTTAGAAAATTGGGCCACAGGGGTCCAAAGTCAGTGTTTACAAGGGAACTGGGGCAAGTGAGTCAAGTATTATGATACTTTACCTTCTAAGTCATTATAAAATGCTTTATTGTGTGTTATGATTATTGTTATAAAGTATTAGAAATATTATTTTGTGCTACTAACACTAATTATACAGTGCTATAAGCAGATCATAAGGCATTACCATTATTTTTTATAATACATTATAGACACAGGCGTCATTTAAAGTGTTTCCATTTCTTCTTTCAAAAGTTGCATGATGTGGCTTCAAGGGCTGCTGGCTACATAAACCTGTCCGTCACCCCCCTCACACCACACAGCTGATCCTGGAACATAAATTCATCTTGTAAATGACTCACCGAAAGCTTTTACAGTCAGTCAAACAGCTCAGATTACAGCTGCACTTTGCAAGTTCATTTACTACACTTCCACTGATTGAATTGTCCTTGTATCATTTCTACAGATGTGTCTAGAATAGAAGGAGAGAAAAACATTCCACCTAATGATGCTGGACCGCTGCTCTCTTCATGGATTAGCAGCTCCTGGCTCACTCTGGCTGGATGAGATGGGCTAAAGGAATCCATGTGAAAGGATGCATTAGGTGGAGGGTTCTTCACAATCCCATGGGTGAAACGAGGAGAAAACACGCTGCCACTTTAATGCAAATGTGACTAATGCATGACAGGTCTATCCACCCCATCAGATGTTAAACCCGAAAGCAGACAGGGAGGAGGAGCTCCAGAAATAGATGTCTCCAGGAAATCACAACTGGATGTGATGACAACTATTGCATCCAAACAAACAAACAAACAAACGTCTTTTTCCTCCCTTCAGCATCCTGGATGTGTTTGATTTGTCAGGCCACAGTGGGGGACCGCCCAATGGGAGCTGTGCAGGTGCTCTAATTAGGATAACACAACCCTTATCAACATTCACAGCTCCACCTGCACACCATTGATAATACACACCTCATCCACTGTTGCTCTCTGCAGCAGCAGCAGAAGAAACTCAACCTCATTATTAACATTTCTATATTCAAGATCTTTGTTCTTTGGGATCACAACAATGAGTTTATTGTGTACATGTGGACAATAACCTGCTCCACAGGCAGGATTTGTCTGATTGTGACTCAGGAATTTTCTCAGTCCCGACACTGACATCCCCACTGGCACGTTACAGCGTTGTTCTCGATATCGTTCCCCCAGCGAACGGGAAGCTGCCGTGTAAGAGGCTTTCATTAGTAACACTGCAGACGCTCCTTTTGAAGCCAGGAGGAACCACAGCAGCTGCTGCTGCTGCTGCTGCTGCTGCACACACACTTTTCCCCTCAGCTAAATGAACGCGCGGCAGTCTCGCAGGCAGCAGCGGGGCGCTTACACAAGTCAGCTTTTGATGATGTTTGAATAAGAAGATCGAATTCTACTTCTGCCGCCGCAGAGAGCGGCCTGCAAACAAAAGCTGACAAACGCGAGACAAAAAAGTGATCCTCAGTGGGATCCACGCTCCCATCTGTGGCTGCAACTGTAGTCCCAGAGGAGCATGAAATTCACTGTGGGACGTTTCATTTAGCTCGCCACCTCCTCCTGTGCTTAAACAGGGCCCGTTTATGCAAAACACCAGAGAACGGGACGCTTTAGTTCAACAAATAAGCTTCTTATTTTTAATTGCCTCCCCAAATCCCAGCAGCAGTGCCATTGTCCTGACATTCAAGGTGGAATGCAAGGACACACACACAGGCCTTCAGTTGACATTTGCTTCGACCTGACACATGACTGATCAGTGCCACCGCTGCCTCGAAGATATGCGCGGGCAGAGCTGGCAGATAATAGCCTCAGAGGGAATTAGTGCAGGTTTTTCTACAACAGGGCTGTAACTTACAATTTACAATTATTAGAAATATTGATTAATCAATGAATTGTTTGAATCGTTCAAAAATTGTTATAAAATATCAAAAATTTGTGAGAAATGTTCATCACAAGTTCATAAAAGCCCAAATTCCTTCTCTCATCCAACCAACAAGCCAAAACCCTGAAGACTCTTCATTTATTGCCAGAAATTACTAAGAAAAGCAACAATTTAAAGATGTAAAGGAAAATGAGAGTTTTTCTTCTAGACCAGACCTGGGCAAAATGCGGTCCGGGGGGCCAGATGTGGCCCACTGAAAGATTTCATGTGGCCCGCAAGATCTTGGAAATACCAAAAATTAAAAGTCTAGTAAAGACAGTCAGTATTATTTTCCTTACCAACAAACCATTATCAGACCTTTATTTTGAAAGGCTCCAGTGCTGTGTTCATTCGTGAAACATAAAGTTTTGGATATTGCCAACAAAATATTAAGCTACAATTCATCACATGGAATTGCCCTTTATAGAACACTTCTGACTATTCCTTTATTAGAGATTTGGCGATTATTAGGCCCTTATATCATCTGTGTCTGGCCCACAGCAGTGTGATCAATTTCTTATGTGCTTCCCAAGGAAAAATAATTGCCCACCCCTGCTCCATTATACATGTTGGAAAATAGTTGCTGAAAACATGTGAACATGAGAACTATGTAGTACTGAATTGAGGAGCTAAACTGTTAAACTTTTCACAATTTTTGTGTTTAGGATTTTTATGGGCAGACCTGAAACATGGCTTGGTGACATGCCAGTGCCACGGTCCCCATACACTATATATGCCCCATGAACCGACCCATGAACAACACAGACTCCCCCTCTCATCGCAGTTCATTTCAGCTCACTTCAGTTCCAACAACCTGACACAGAAGAAAAAAAAATACCATCCTGTCATCGTCCTCTGGCTCTGGTGGCTCAGATATGTCTAGGCATGTTCAATGAAGCTGCTAGACGGAGCGTCCATGTTTCAGGTGATTTTCAGGTTGTAGTGGTCTTTGACACTGAGACAACAGAGCAGACATTCCCTCAGTGTTTCAGAGCAGAGAAAACTGTGGTGTGACGTTTTGTGTGGTGTTTCTGTGGTGTGACAAACTCAGAACACACATTTATTGTTCCTTTACATGATCTTTAAGAAGCTGGAACCAGTAAATGTTTGATATTTTTTGCTTAAAAAAATGACTGAAACGATTAAGTGATTATCAAAATAGTTGGCCATTAATTTTCTTTAGATTGACTAATCAATTAATGGATTGATTGTTGAAAGCTCTATTCTACAAGGAGCTGTAGGATGACTTCTGCTCCCCTCTGTGTCACAATGTATTAATATATCTGCTTCCTTTAGCTCCACATCTCACCTCTTCCTGTCGTCTTTAGGTTTAGTCGAGTGGAAGAGAAGACAGGTGGGAAAAATAAACCTCCTCTGCTTTCGCACTCAGCATGGTATCGACATTCACTTCACACTCAGGTTCAACAGAGGGTGAACCTGTTCTAATCCTGTTGGTGTGTGACATCACTCAGAAAAACAGACTTCTTTAAAGACACACCAACAATGGACAAAAATTCTCACCAACACGATCGCTGACAGCAAGCAGTGACGTGTCCCCTGAAGCTCACAGAGCTTACCTGCGAAGGCGGGCCTCATGGTGAAGTCGTGCTCGTCTATACGCAGCAGGTGGCTAGTCTTTACCTTCCGAGTTTTGGTTCCATCCGCAACTTTCTTTGACAGAGGACTGATGACAGACAAGGAGACAAGAGAGGAGAGGGTTTTTAAGTACTATGGCAGTGTGGTCTTAAAGGATAAGGCTGCTGTTATATATTTTTATTACTGTCAACAATGTGTTAGTCTGTCACTCAGTACTTTCCAAGCTCCCCATCCTATTGCCTGGATTTCATCTATTGCTAATGTTCTGTGGTCATTGGCAAATAAACATGATTGAATTTAATTTTATCGTGGAGACATGATGTATACATTAGTATCTGACAGAAATAAACTGGTGTCATCAAAAGTACTGGAAACATGGAGGATAATGCTGCAACCCAGTCATTAATATAAATAAGGAATCCGAGTGGTCCTAAAGTGGATCCCTGGGGCACCCCACATGTTAAAATGGCCCTGTCAGATGTTCATCCATTAATATTAACAAACTGTTGCTGATTATGAATATAGTTGTGAAACAAGTACACCTTTTGGGGTAAGATGTCTGTAAAGGTTCTGGGGTAAAATGACATAATTAACACTGTCAAAAGCCTTAGATAAGTCACAGTTAAAAAATGTGGTTATTGGCAAATAAACATGATTGAATTTGATTTTATCATGGAGATGGAAATTAGTATGTGACAGAAATAAACTGGTATCATCTGCATAAAAGTACTGGAAACATGGAGGATAATGCTACAGTCAGGTCATTAATATAAAAAAGGAATAGGAGTGGTCCTAGAATGGATCCTTGGGGGACCCCACATGTTATAATGACCCCATCAGATGTCTGTTAATGTTAAACATCTGTTGTTGAAACTATTTACAAGTAATTCCAGTAAAACCATAGTCTTTTGGGGTGAGACATCATGATTAACACTGTCAAATTCATATTTTTGTTATTTAAAGCACTGAAAGCAGATTAAGGTTAATCAACTATAACACTTTGTTAGGGTATGGAAAGATTGTGGTAATGGTGAAAAAAATACAGGTGAACATTAGCCACAACTTTATGACAGAACGAAAATGCTTATCGCACACGGCTATCCACAATGCCGAGCTCTGAGACTGTCCTCCCAAGAAGGACAGCATCAGTCACTTCAGCGAGCAATCTAAAGTGCCTCTAGTGTCCATTTAAATTATACCAGAGCAAATGAGGAAGTCAGGTGACATTATTATCAGCTTGGTATCACAGCACTTCTTGAAATAGTCATGAAATCCATTCTATAGATCCGTGAACATGGACACCAATACTCAATACACTTTTTTCCAACTATTTTCTTCAGCAGTGAGTATTTGTGGCAGCAGGATGGTGTATGTGGTATTGAGTCAAAATAAATCACAGTGTGTCTTCATGGTAATGAAGGATCATTCACCCAGGGCAGTGTGGCTCACTGATATTTGTTCAATAGTTTTTGGACAACAATGGAGCTCTATGACACAGAGGAATCAGTAGAGACATTCACTGTTGGTTTTATGTGATTTTATTTAGAGAGGACAGTTCTGCAAATGTCAGTGACCGTTTTTAAAATGGATTGGTTTTGCAGTAAAAATCTGATTTACTAACTAACCCTGAAGGGTGTCAAAACCTGCACTGAATTATCTATGAAAAGTGATGAAACAACTTGTTGATTGAAAGCCCAAATTTTAGACACCTTTTACAAGCAAAATAATTAGCTACAGGAAGTGAAATATTTCAGGAAGCATGATGAAGGATGACATCCACCTTCTTAGTAAAATGGCCAAAATGCATCTCCCAAACATCTCCCATCATTAGTACACTGATGATATCTCATTATATATTTCATTTGAACCTAATGAACCTTGTAAACTTTCTGTGCTTTAGATTCAATTAAGAAATCATTTTCTGCTGTTAAAAGCAGATACAACTAAAGATGTTAACCTCCAACCAACAATCAGGCAGAACATCTGTGCTTTATCCTCATTTTCTCATTCTAATTTATTTAATCTTGGTGTGATTTTTGACCATCCCATGACTTTTGAGATTTATATTAGGATACTGACTCAATCATGGTTCTTTCATCTAAGAAACATGAGCTAAACTTTGGTCTGTTGTGTCAAGAAATGAAATGGAGATGCTTATACATACTTTTTTTGAATTCTTTTTTCATCAGCCTCGATAAATCCTCATTACACCGTCAAACCATCCAAAATGCTCCTGCTGGGCTCTTAACACAATCTAACAGATGGTCCCTTACTATGTCTATTTTAGCCTCTCTACACTGGCTTCCTGTTAACTTTAGAATCCAAAATTTGGTGCTCACTCATAGAACCTTACATGGCCAGGCTCCTCAGTGTATTATTGACCTTCTCGAGGAGATCGTTCTTTCCAATCAGCAGCCCCTAAGCTTTGGAATATTCTCCCAATAAGCTTGAGATCTTTGGAGTCTGAAGTTTGGAGTTGAAACCAGCTGAAAATTGTTCTATTTACAGGCTTTGGGGAAGCATGTGGTATTTTATTTTTTAACTTGTGTCTTATGTCTGTTCCCTCTGTATATGTATGTTTTATCTTATTTTATTTTATTTCTTTGACTGTGAAACACTTTGTGAATTGCAGTCTGTGAAAGATGAATAAACTTTGCTTGGTTTCCTGCTGTATACTCTGTAGAACAGAGTCACCTTCATGGTCTAAGTGACAAGCATCAACCTGCAGTCACAGAGGAGCGAGAGGATCACAGAGACGCACTCCTGCATGTGGGATTCCTGTAATATTTCTATAATCACACATGGGTGTGTGTGTGTTGGTTGGTGGTGTGTGGGAGTATAGTGCTCCCACTGGAGCATTCCCCCTGTTAAAAATTAACAAGTCACGACTGGCTATGGAGAAAATAATGGAAAGATTCATCAGTAACAGAGCCCAACTGATACTGATGTTTTGTGGCTGATAACCCTGATATCAATATATATCGGCTGATATACCAATATTACAATGATCCCTCAAATGTGCTTATCAAATCCTTGTGATGGAGGCAGGATGTTTTATAGTTTAACAATAAATTTTTATCATCCAAAATGATATCAGGTCAATGAAACAGTACATTTTCACTGATAGCAGGGATGCACAGTATGAATTCTTTTTTCAACCCATACCAGTCATTTCTGGCTGATACAGATAAGATAACCATTAATTTCATATTTTTGCATTTTAAAAATAAGTTGAAATAACCGGTAGTTTATGCATACCTGAGGATAAAAAAGGCTCAGATGTAGTGATGGATGATGTAATATTCCACAGCTCTGACTGAACCAACTCTGACACCCACACACACACACACACACACACACCCACACACACACACACACACACACACACACACACGTACATGTATATAAGTATATCAGAACCAGTCAAAGTTTGGGCACAAATCACTTTTTCTGTATTTTTTTTTTTTTAAAGAAATTGTTCAGATTATACCAACAGTGTGCAAAACTGTCATCATGCAAAGATGTCAAGAATCTAAAATACCAAGTGTGCAAAAAAGTTTTGCACAATTGTAGGTTGACAGGTGCGTGGGAGAGGACCATGGGTTGATGGGTTGACAACATAAAGCAAAAAGACTCACACACACACACACACACACACACACACACTGTCTTCTGCTCTTGCAGTCTTTGACTTCAAGAGCAGAAGACAGTGTGTGTCTTTTTGCTTTTTAAGAATTCAAATATAAAACGTATTTTACATTTTTTTCCCTTACTACATAATTCCAAATTTCATATTTTGGTGTGATTGAGAAGATGTGTCCAGACTTTTGATTGAGAGAGAAAAGGGCTCAAAAATACATCAAATACTGCCTATAAAACACAACATCTCCAAAAAATCATATTGGTACATATCAAATATCATACAACATATTCACTCGGGCAATATGGCCAAGTGTATCCAAATATCCATATTGCAGAATCCTGCAATTTTTCTGCAACAAATGTCACATCACAAGTTTTAATAATTTTCTTCAGTTAAAATGAAGATTTGATGCAAAAATTATCATTCTTACTAATAATATTGCATATTGCAATCACATTTTCAGTCAAAATAATTGCAAAATGGCCTTTTTACCATATCATGCCCCCTCATATTGGGAGATACCAATATATAGGACTGATATAGCTGTAGATATTATCTGCCAGCTGATATATCTCTGTGACTCTAATCAGTAATGACAATGTACAGACTTACTGCAGAGCCCCTGTTTTAAAAAATGGAACAAAGTACTGCCTGGTGCTGGCAAAGGGATGATATCCAAGTGTTTTGCTACAGCAGCAATAAAACAGATGTGTAATATGAGAAGAGAAGTGAAGCTGCTGCTGAGGAATGTTTGATCCTGTTTGGAGCTGACAGGACTGTGACAGAACCAGCCACACAATAGGCTTAAAGAGAATCTCCCTCCTCAACTTCCTCCACTGCTCACCGAATCTTTCTGTTTCTTCTTCTCTTTTGCTGCTGTTGCCCTCAAAGCATCCAGCTTTTCACCTGAAATAACATCTAACGCTCTGCATCTCGAGGGATGGATTCTCTCTGCTGCTGGAAACACACGCACAAGTTTTTACGCGCAGCAGGACAGCGGATCTGTGTCGCTTTGGTTCCCACAAATAACACCCAAATAACAGCTGTGAGCGCGGTGTGAAGGGTCGCATCAGTAATCACAGCCTCTTTGAACGATTCCGACTGGAAACTGGCGATAGGAACATGGGTTTTATCTGCGTGCGCACATTGCATGCAAATGTTGACATTCTGCGTGTTCTTGGAAATGAAATGGAGGGAAAATCCTCAGCTTCCTTCTGCTGTTCGGTGTCAAACTGATACAAGTGTTAAACTGCTCTGTTGTGCGTACAGACCTGTGCGTAAATGTGAGTTCTTAGAGGTACGCAGGAGGAAAGCAGCTGGATATGCGTCTTGTGATGCTATATGTGGTCCAAACCTCAGTTTCATCCAAATAAAATCAAAGAAATGAAAGTAAAGAAAAATGGTTTCAGTACTTACGTCCCCGGTTTGTGTGTCTCCGCCGGTGTGGACCAGCGCTTTTTCCTGCTCTTGTGTTTCCTGCACTCCCCGATCAGGATGAGACACAACAGCAGGAGCAAAAACCGAACGTATCCCGGCATGATGAGTTTAAAAGTCCCGCAGAGAGTCGCTCAGTGACGCCTGGGGTCCGCGTGCAGGACGCTGTGTGCGCGGTACCATCTTCCTGTCAGAGGCAGAGTGTGAGGAAGACTGCGAGGAGGAAGAGTGGCGAGGAGTCCAGGGACCGCGGTGACCGGGAGACGGGATGCTGGAGTCTGATCGGCGCTCTGATTGGTCTTCAGACTCCAGAGGGGTTTTTTGTGGCTCAGGAGCGCGCGCAGCATCAGCACCACCACATGCAGCGCGCGCTGCAAAAAACACGTCCCTCCTGACGACAGAGACACTGCTGAGAGAGACATGGCAGTTTGTCCTCAGAGGAAAAGAAGGGGGGAAAAAAGTGGGGACACGATGTCACACATTCTACTGCACAAACAGGAGACAAAAACAGAAAATATGATGAAATGAGTGTTTATATTATCTATTGATTTGATATTATTATTGGAAAATTGGAAAGAAGTGAAATTAATCCAGCTCACTTATAAAACTCTCTCATTTGTCTCAGATTTGAACACTCGGTGTTTATTATGTTGATTATTTTTTTACAGTGTAGGACAGAGTGAGGGCATCCTCTTAACTGACGTAAGACTTATTGGATGTCCACATCTGTCCCTCTCTCTCTCTCTCTCTCTGAGCTTCTCTTCATTAAACACAGGGGCGTGTCCACATTTTTTTTCTCTTTTGACTGTGGGGTGACCCAGGGTGGCATGTGGCATGTGTGTGCGCCTGTGCTTAAAGAGATAGTTCAGAATATTTGAAGTGAGATTGTATCAGCGTGTCAGCTATACCACGGTTTACTAATTTCCTCAGAGGCTCTTCTGGTTTTGAATGTGGCATCCATAACTAGCTTAGGAAGACTCAAGACTAGCCACGGGCAAAATTTAGAGGAAAAGGTGCCGAGCAGCAGGCGCAGGCCATGACGCACATTTTAGTTGACGAAATATTACTTTTTTTAAAATATGGCTTATTTATAATTGGAGAATGTCAGAATTACTTAAGACCCACAACAATAAGTGAAAACTGAAATAATTAAAAAAAAGTACCACTATTCATTTCAATCAAACTTTTTGTTAAAGTCACAGGGAGCCACTCGAGAGGGGCAAAAGAGCTGCAGGTTGCTGACTCCTGGTCCTGGTCCTGGACCAGACCTTTAAGGGTAAAATCTGCTAAATTTGGGCAGTCAGTGAAAGTTCATTAACCATAACCTTGGTATAGCCTAGCCATCAACTAGACAGCTATTGACTACATATACCCCAGTGTCATTTTTCGTCCTCTGAAATGCGTAAATAACAGCCTATCATCACTTTGGACCCTCGCTAAGACACTAAAAACTGGCTAAAGTTAAAAACCAGACCAAAAAAAGCCACACACAGGACTCAAAACCAAGTTGCCTGGACAAAAGTCCTGTCCTTCTCATCCACCACATCCCCCTGTTCATTCAAGTGTCTTTGTCACTCTTTATAATACATCAGTGTGCGTACCTTCAGAGAAGTTGTAACCAATATGTTAAGTGCTTGTGCATGTGTTCTAGGCAAATAGCATATAGTCAGTATTTCAGGGGGGGTCATGTCTTACTAAGAGAAGCTAAGCTCCCCCGGCTCCCATGTAGTTTGCACCCTGGTTGTTTTAACACACCCACGTGCATGTGCGTGGATGAAATTGTGGTTTGTTTCAGTATGTAAGCACTGCTCCTATGGGGG
This sequence comes from Lutjanus campechanus, assembly GCA_027495735.1. NCBI lineage: Eukaryota > Metazoa > Chordata > Actinopteri > Lutjaniformes > Lutjanidae > Lutjanus > Lutjanus campechanus. Next base: position 12,838 of record JAJHUR010091081.1, read on the forward strand.
CAAGTTAACATACTGTATATGAGGCAACTATAACTGAGCAAACAATCAAATCAAGCCTTACTTCTACTAGACTTTATCAGTAGTTTCATCATGTTGAGAATAAGCTGCAGTCAGTTCACAACAGTACTTTCTCTCTCTCTCTCTCTCTCTCTCTCTCTCTCTCTCTCTCTCTCTCTCTCTCTCTCTCTCTCTCTGTACTGTGACTGTGAGTCTGCAGAAAATAACTAGAAAAGACGCCTCTCACTGCAAAAAAACGCACTCTGTCTGATCGGGGTCATACGGTGATGATTTGATCCTCAAGTGCTTAAGAATGTTTTATGTGAACTGTGAATATATATTTCCTGACAAAAGTGTCAAAATGTTATTACAGTGCTCTCCGGCAGCCATACATCTAAGCTCACAGAACACAGGGACTGCTAGTCTACTGCTGGCTTTATCAGTTTGTTTGTGTTATGGTGTTTCTTCACATAATCCGAACTATCCCTTTAAGCCTTCAAAAAGAAATTGTACTTTCATCGTGCCTCTATCCTCAGGCTGTGAGACACATAAATTCCACCAGGAAAAAGTAGTGTTATTTTTATGATTTCTTTTTCGAAGTGTCTATTTACACCCAGGTGAAAATAGTCACACAGCAGCTATTCAACTACTTACACCGACCCCCTGGTTTAGCTATAAAAAGAGCAACAAAGTGTCTGTAGAGAAGAGGTTGTGGTGGATGAATGGGTTAAACACAGGACTCTCCCCTGAGGGACAGGGTCTTGAGTTCTGTGTTCAATTTAATATTATTATTATATCTTAATTATTATATTAAATTATTATAATTTAATTTAATGTTTAGATTTAGTTCACTTAATAATATTACTATTATTATTATTTTATTACTTTAGGAAAAGGTCATGGTTTGTTTCTGCCATGCGTGTGCAAATAGCCACATTGGCTATTTACACTCTAAAAGATCTAACAAGACAAAAATGACATAGAAGACGTAACAAGACATAACAAGACATATCATTGCATAAAAAGGCGTAAAAAGATGAAAAACTATTTAAAAAACTTAACAAAGTGAAAACGATGCAAATGACGTAACAAGACATGACAAGACGTAAAAACACGAAAACTTTTTCTTCATTCAGACACAGTTTGGTTAGGTTAAGGCAATAAAACTACTTGGTTTAGGAAAAGGTTATGTCTCTGCCATGCGTGAGTAAATAGCTACATTGGCTATCGGCTATTTACAACATAAAAAAATGTAACACGGCAAAAATGATGTGAAAGAACAAGGCAAACAAGACACAACGAGGCATAACAAGATGTAAAAAGATGAACATATGTAAAAGACATAAGTGGAAAAAGGCAAGATGTAACAAGGTGAAAATGACATACTACTACTTACCATTACTATTATTAGTAAGAGTATTATTATTAGTATCATTATTTTGAGGTTTTAGTCACAGATTGGTTATGTTTAGTCAACAAAACTACTTTGTTTAGGAAAAGATCATGTTTTGTCTCTGCCATGGGTGTGTAAATAGCCCTGGATGCAAATAGTTGACTATGGACAGCTGGTGTATAAAAACTAAAAGTAGGCTACATACAAAAGAAAACAAAGCCAATGTAAATATCGCCAATCAGTCAGATTGGACTAAGGTCCAGGGAGATAGCTAATCATACTTTAGGATAATGGGGCGGCTCTCGGGGAGTGTGGATAGAAAATTTTTTGGAAGATGTGAAATTGTATTAGAAAGCAGAGGAATTACAAAATCTCACCCGATTGGTCAGCATCTCTAATATCCTTCCTAGACTTCGTTCAGATTAATATTTGTAGGTGGGTTTCCTACACCATCCACTTGTCTCTGTGTAACGTCAGAGGACAGATCATGCCGGCAGCAGCACCATTTCACTTGACCACCCACGGTTACCGTAGGAGGGAGCACTGTCCCCGATGTGCTTTTTAAAACATGTGGCCTTCCAGTTGATTTCTGTTTCTTTCTTGACCTTTGCCCTCCATCATATAGGGGAGAATTACAGTGCCTGTGCTGCCTGCTCTGTCTCCTCACACGAGCTCTTAATTTGAGTCTTTGTGGATGCGAAGGAACACTCTGTTCCCACTTGACAAAGACTTTTTGAGATTAAAAAGTATTATCCAGTCAAACCCCTGTTTTCTAGACGGCTGTATTCCAGCTGGATGAATGCTGAGTATTCAGTGAGTGAAAAGTAAGGATAAAAAATATTTCCCTTTCTTTACAAGGTGGAAAAAGGTTTGGACGCAGAGATACATTCCACTAACTGAATTTTACGCCTTTCCAGGCTGATTATTTTACCCAAATTTAGTGTCACACACCTTACATAAGATGTGAAAACTGCAGAAGCTGCATTCTCTCTGCTTAATCTGAAGGGAAAGAAAGTGTGTTTCTCCTTCTACAGCTTCTCTGTCTGTTTGAACTAAAGACGTAATTCATTTATAGATGAAGACATTTAGATATGTGATATAAAGGGAGCTTAACCCAGAGCCAGAGCGGTGGATCTGAGTCATATGACCTGGACTCAAGTCAGACGCGAGTCACAAAACTCGACTTGACAAAATCAAAGACTTGCCACTCAACTTGGACTTTAACTTGCTACTCAACTTGGTGACTTGACTTGGATTTGAGCCTCTTGACTTGAAAGTACTTGATACCTTCCCCCAAGTCCAAAGATGAAAAAAAAAAAATGTTATTTAAAAAATTTAAGAAGATCAATGAATTAATAAATTTTCCTTCATTTCCTGAATCAACTGATGTTCACACTGTTCATTCTCAGCAAGTCAACACTTGTTTGAATCAATCCGACAGCATCCAATCAAGTTGCAGGAGAGAACCAACGAAGAACTTTTTTTTTTTAAATGTTACTGAGTTCTAATTGGGAAAAATTGTATCAAAGAGAATTTTGTTCAAAAACTATCATCAAAAAATGAATTGCCAAATTACAGACGGGGACGTAACAATTTCTTCGTCAAACTTTGTTTGACATTTGAAGTTGCAACTGTAAATCAAGGCTCTGTTGTTAAAATGACTTGACGTCTGGACGCATTATGACTTGATTAGGACTCGAAAGTCCAGGACTTTGGACTTGAATCTTGACTTAAGACTTGACTTAAGATTAGAGTACAAAGACTTGAAATTTACTTGTGACTTGCAAAACACAAGCTGGTCCCACATCTGATCAAAACAAGAGTGAATGAAGTGTGTGAATTGAAGCAAGTCCAGGTCAAGTCTAAAATCAATCAAAACAAATTCAAGTCAAGTCCCAAGTAAGCTAAAAACAAGTCTGAATCTAGTCTTAAGTTTTGCCAGCGTTAACTCTGCTTTCCATGCCAAAGTCAACTGAAACAAGTTCAGGTCTACTTACACAAATCCGAGTTAAGTCCAAGTCAAGTCTAAAATCAATCAAACAAGTCAAAGACAAGTCTCGAGTAAGCCACAAACAAGTCATGGGTCAAGTCCAGACCAAGTCTCAGTCAAGTGAAACAAGACCACATCACCTGTAACAAACCCAGGTCAACTGACACAAATCCAAGCCAAGTCTCAAGTCAACTGAAACAAGTCCAGGTCCAATTCATGTCTAAAGTACATCCAAACAAATCCAAGCCAAGTCTCAAGTAAGCCGAAGACATGTCTGAATCTAGTCTTAAGTCCTGTCAGTGATAAGTTTGCATTTCCCAAGAGCTTGAGGGCGCGTGCAAGTTAAGTTTCAAGTCAACTGAAATAAGTCCTAGTGAAATGAAACAAATCCAAGTCAGCTGGCACAAATCCAAATCAAGTCTCAAGTAAGTTAAACAAATCAGAATCAAGTCTCAGAACAGTCAAAAACAAGTCAGAGCCAAGTCTCAAGTCCTGTCAGTGGTACGTCTCCATTTTCCAAGGGGGATGTTCAAGTCAAGTCTAAAGTCAACTGAACCAAGTCCAGGTTAACTGAAACAAATCCAAGTCAACTGACACAAAACTTTGTCAAGTCTCAAGTAAGTTAAACAAGTCAGACTGAAGTCCATTGACTTAAAAAAAAAAAAGATGGGCAACATATCTCCACTTCCTCCTGCTGTACAAGTCAATGGCGAGCAGAGCTCAGCTGTCAATCATGGCGTGATTTTTAATATCCGTTTTTATATCATCAAATAACTAATTAAAACCCATCTGAGACTGCATTTTTCTGACTGCACTCAGAAAAATTAACACTTGAACAAACATTGGCAAGATAAGAACTACCTAAAATGACAGAAACCATTTTTGGGAATAATTTATTTGACGTGTACTTTGTTGTTTTAGTTTGGCCAATCTCCTACCTGTTAACACTTGGGGGAGCAGGATTTATGACTTGTACTGCAGCCAGCCACCAGGTGGCGATGAAGAAGGTTTGGGTTCACTTTTGGGAAGCTCTGATATTGTCCATGGTACAGTCTCTGGTCAAGTCCCAAAACAGTAAATTCTCAAGTCCTTAAGGGCACATTCCAATTAAATCTTAACTCTTCTGAGGGAAAATGCAAGTTGCAAGTCTTTCAGGTCTCTGAGTGCTCACGATAAAAATGATAAGATTAGAACATTTCCAAAGTATGTTGATAGTGTTTGTTTGTTTGTTTGTTTTTTAATATTGAGACCAATTCATCTCAGTGCCCAGCTCCAACACTACAGGTACTGCAGCATATTTCCATCTCTACTTTCTGAGGAGGCTGAGATCCTTCATCATCGGATGGGACTCTGGGACAGTGGTGTCAGTGAGGAGGATGCAGTCCAAGTCAGGGGTCATCTTGGGACCGTGTCTCCCACCCACTCCACGATGTCCTGGTCAGCCACAGGAGAACATTCAGTACGAGGCTCATTCCTCCGAGA